>CM065638.1:6231990-6396990 GCA_033220585.1 Dipteronia sinensis | reverse complement strand
ACAACCCTTGAAGAATCCTCCAAGAGCTCCATCATTTGCCTAGCACGAAATTGGTCCAAAGACCACTCATAATCTCTGCAATCAACTCTCAAATGTGGGGAAGGATGGGTAGAAATGGTAGTGGTAAGCCTTCCATGGAGGAAAACCTCCATGGAAGCTTTGAAAGTTTCTCTCTCTCTTTTGAATTGAAGAAGATAAAGAAGAAGAAGTTTGGGGAAGAAGAAGTCTGTTGGGAGAGAAGAGAATAATGTGTTTAAATAGTGTGGGGAGATTAGGGCTGAAGGCTAGGTGAAAGGACAAGATTGCCCTTCAATTTTTGGGCAAAAAACGACCTTCTGGAGGTAATCGGCGGTTTGGTTCTGCGGCCTGGCAGCCGTTTGAAGTATCCGTTTGGACCTGACAGCAATTCAGCATTTCAGCATCGCGCGCCGTTACGGAAATGGACATAACTTCCTGCAGAAAGCTCGGAATCACAATCCATGAAATGTTCTGGAAACTAGACTTCCGGAGCTTTCCGAATATATAAAGATCTTAACATGAATCTATCGGAGGAGGGAGTTATGGTACCCACAAGTCAGACATTCTGCACAGGCCCATACAATTTCAGCCCATAAGCTGTCGGAAAATCAAAGAGGTTCATGCACATGGTCTCGGTGTTGGGTTCTTGCTCGACGACGGATCAACCATGGGAACATCTAGATTTTCTTGGCCACGATTGGGCTTAGATCACGTCGCGGTCTGTATCAACGGTGAGGCACGGAACTCTGAATACTTCCATTTATTCTCATTTTTGGCTCTTTTTGCCTCCCAATCTAATCTTTACGCTCAAAACCATGAAATAGGGAATATGTACCTACACATGGCTCAAAAAACACATAATATACAAAAATACACTCGAAAATGATAACAAATGATAGGAAATTGGGAACCTAAAATATGTATAAAATAGTCCGATCATCTATTGACAGAAGAAATTATTTATCGTGCCAGCTATAGTAACTTCTTTCTTCTTTCGTTCTCACTTGGATATCGATCTAGTAGAGTAAGTAGGAGTTTTCTAGGGTTCATGTGCTCGTTGCCACGGGGGAAGCTTACCCCGCTCGAAACACTACAAGGACGTCTTCTTCTAGCGAGAAAACTTCTGAGAAATCAATACAAAAGCAGAACATATATGTCTCCCGTTTTCTCCTTTCTCACATCTCTCATCTCTTTATTTCAGTTTATTATTCTTAGTTTTATAGCAGATTCAACATTTATTTAAAAAGCATAAACCTAAGTGGTTATAAAACCCAACTAAGGGACATTTTATTGATATAAAGCAATAATAATAATACAAAAGACAAAGTTCATCGAGAGAAAGGAGGTCTCATACTCTCATCCTCCAAAACAAAACCAGAAAGGATTAATTCCTTCATTTCCACATATATTTCCCAATTCTCCACTAAGGATTTTCATGTGGCATACTTCACAGCTCTGCCCCTAGTAACTAGAAATTTATTAGTAAAGTTTCGACATTATTTGACTATTTTATTTAAAAGTTTTACATATGATACACACTTTAAAAGGATCCATATATCTAACTAGTTTATTTTTCTCATAGAGACAACTATATTGACGAACTTTGTCTTCTCCACAGCCAGATGGTGAGCCACATGGTGTGCATATCTAGTGAACAAAATGTCAATTATACTCTCTCCAAAGTGAGTAGCCAGCAGGGGTTCTGAAACAGCCCTTATACAATTTGCAACATTTTTCCCACTCTCGTACTTGTTGAACACAAACCTTTCGTTGCTGGGATCGTCACTAGGATCCCAATTCACCTCTACAATTTCCATCTTATCGAGATTGAACGATCCTTCTTTTTCGACAATCTCTCTTACCTCTTCTTCACAGGGTGTGTAATAAGGAAGATTGAATGAATCCACCATGGTCGCTTCTACAAGTCCCTGTACACATACAACAACATCAAAAATAATTAGGATTTATAATAATTAATTTGAACTTCAATTCGGTAATTAAAGATATGTTTATAAGCTACCTCATCGACCAATTCCAGGAAAGATTTTGTTAGCAATTCCCAGATGTAACAGCAATCATTGCTCGAGGGATCGGGGATGCCCCTCCCAATGAAGGTAAGAACCATACGTCCTCCGGATATAATTTCTTCAGAGCGTAAGCTTAAAAAGGATGAGAAATCTCTCTGGAATTGCTCCAAGTAAGCTTTGTAAACATTGGGAGGGCTTGACATTGCCATGTATATATTTGCCTTGTTATTCTCCAGATTTTCAGGGACATTGGAGAGCCAGTGAAGACTGTACGAAGAATGTATAAAATATAAACTCCTGCATGGGAAGAGTCTCTCATAAAACGAACCAGGCATTCCTGACACGAAACAAGGTCCAAACTGGTCTCCCTTGTCTTTCTTGAGATTCTCATAAAAAGTAGGTAGGGACTTGAAGATGCTGTTGAAGTCATTTCCAGGAAGATCATTCAGGAACACTTGAAATTCTGGTGATTTCTGATTAACTTGTTGGCACATCACATGAATGGAATCCAGGATTTCGGATAAGACCAGCAGGGTATTGGGGCCTGAAGAGCAGCCCAAATCTGCAAAATTAAAGCTAGCTGGGAAACCTTTGCTCATCAGTATATCTTTGATAGTTTCCTCTAGGACTAGTCTGGCCTTCAAAATCACCGTTTTCTGATAAATACAATAATATTACGATTAAATAACCATCTAAAAATAACAGTCAAATCCAAAAGCTTAAACTAATAACACATAACAAATACAAATAAAAATCATATGTTGGGATTGGGAAGTACTTGCTTATAAAAAAAACTAGCTCGAATTTTATGTTAGTTAATTGTTAAACCTGAAAGCTTGAGAGTGTAAGCGGAGGGAAGAAAACCTGAAGAAGGGAGTTATTGGCATAGCTAGTTGCTTCATTTCCTGCATTCATGCAAGGAACTGATCTTACTTCAACCATGACTTCTTTAATTTGTCTATGTTCTAGCTACTGATGCCTGTCAAGCCTCTTATAAACAGGATAGCAGTGGGCAAAACACGTATCTTCGACCATGACTTCTTTAATTTGTCTATGTTCTTTACAGAATATTGTCGTGGTGATAATTGCAAATCAACACATAATTTGTACCAAAGATTATGTAGAAAACAAGGCAAGGGCATGAAACACGTGAGTACCTAACATAATCCAATCATGGGCGGACGTGTGTGAGAGTCAGCATTTGCAAATATATATATATATATTAGATCTAATATACATATATACAGATTTTCTATTATCAGGTCGTTCTGAGATTAAATATATCAAGACATTGAATATGAGCCACTCATTTTACATGCTTTGACTTTGTGTGTATACACTTATCAAAGCTCCTCCATAAATGAGTGACCCACAATCAATGTCCTGATATATTTAATCTTAGAACGAACTGATAATAGAAAGACTGTATATATATATATACAATAATTTTCACATAAGTGCGCAATGATAGAATTATATAAGGACATTAAATGTGAGCCACTCATTTTACATATTTTGACTTCATATGTATGCACTTGTCAAAACTCTTTTATAAATGAGTGGCTCACATTGAATGTCTTTATATAATTCTATCAGTGCGTACTGACAGGAAAATGACTGTATATATATATATATATATATATATATATATATATATATGACTATATGAGTAATATTAGGTTTTTCAAAAAAAAATTCCCAAATTTATTCACAAATGGTGTTGGTACGTGAGGTATCAACATCATATTACATATCACGTACAAGATGTTAACATCCCACGTGCCAACACCATTTAGGAAGAAATTTGGAAAAAATGTAGAGAAACCTAGAATTACTTTTATATATCAATAATGATGCTCCACCCAAAAAACAAACCAAGTTTTTAATCCAACCCACATGTTAGCGCATAAACGTCACTACGCGGAAGCATTGCCGGATAGAACACAAACAAATAATAGTAAAAGAATTAAGATGAAGAAGAAAATAAATCCAAGCACACAACACAAGAAGATTTTACGTGGAAACCCAAATCGGGAAAAAACCACGGCCGTCAGGACGACAAGAAATCAATCCACTATGAAGAAAATTGTTACAACTTCACTCTCAGGATTTTTCTCTCTCTAACCCCAAACCCAATTACACTCAATACTCTCTTTGAGATCTCTCTAATTAATTGCTAATTTGCTCCACACACAATAGTCTAGCTATTATGGTATATTTATATGAATTACAGGGAGTTTAAATCAACAAGGAAATCTTTCTCCTATACATACAAGATTTCCTTGTTTCACATAAATAATATTTCATATTTATGACAAGTTATCTTGTAAAGGAGAAATCCTTTTTCTATAAGAAATTCTAGAAACAAAATTATTTCCCTTTCCATTTAATATTTCCTGATTCAACGCGTACTTCATTTTGACTACGATTCAAGTTGCAGTTGGCCACCCGCTTTCTAAACCGTGTAGAAGTCATCCGAAAAAATTACATCACTCAAAAAACCGTGATCAACGCGTCACCAGGTCACGACCGCTATCACTACCGATGTGCCATACACAGCGCAACTCACAGCGTAGGCTTATTGGAACACGACCGATGTCCTTACCGCTGTCGATTCCCACAGCGCAAGGCACAGCGGTTGCCTACTGGAATGGGACCATGTCCCTGCCGCTGTGGAAATACACAGTGCAAGGCACAGCAGTTTCGCTATTCTTCGTCTTCTTCAGTTCTTCAGATTTTCAGGCCTCCCTCAAACTTGATCTCATACTTCCAAACGTATCCCACGTCTCCAGGAAGTCTTCGCATCGGTGAATCCCATTTAGTAACCATTGGAAATTCAAGCCATATCCAACACCACAAGGCATCTTATTAGGTATGTGCACCTCATCTGACATCTGAAATCTCACAATCCTAATTTTATTAACATATTAATTTCTAATACACTATCTTTTTATTATTTACAAAATCAATCCATTAAAATAATAATTACAACTTAAATTCTTTTTCTGCTCTCTCAATTTGTTTTTTTCCATTCCTAAACTCACATATACAAACAAGAACCAATTTTGATTTCTCATACTTGTATATGAATTGTTTGGTTTAATTTACGAGATGTTGTATGTTTTTTTGTTTTGCTTTTTGGTTGTGTAGAGAATTTAAAAGGGAATTGGAGAGGGAGAAGAAACAGAGATGAAGAAGAAGAAGATATTGATATGGGAATCGATTCTTTCTCAATTCTCACTCATCGCCGTAGTCGAAGTCTAACCATCATCCATTAATTCTGAATCAAGAAATAAGGTTAAATAATTATGAGAATGTTGTAATATGTGGCTTTTACCACTTATGTAATATATACACTAGTATTACCCACTTACATCCCACAAATATCTTTCCCTTCCCCACCACCTATCTTATTTGCCTATATATATATATATTAGTACTGTTTCATTTTGTAAAGGATGCCAAAAGGATCAATACAACTCTCTTATATTTCTAATATCTCCGGTACCTCTCGTCTCAATCATCTCTCATCTCTGTTCTTCATTTATTCTTCATCTATTTCCATTTATTTTCGTTGATTTATAACACGTTATCAGCACGAATATATATTCTAAGACTTCTAAAGAAAGTTCTCAAGAGTTTTTAGCTTTGGTTTTGATTTTTCGAAATACCCAGAAAATTCAAAGTGCTCCGATCACTTTTCGGAGGATACCGTTGTATTCGTCTCGGAAAGACGATTCCGACGCCGCTGACCGCGTCTCAAACGAAGGTCTAACGAAGTCTCTAGATAGGGTCAAATTTTGGTCAACTCTGAAATTTTTTCAGTTTTTCCAGCAGCTTTCCAAGGTTGAAGACGACACTGTAGCGCCACGTCACAGCAATGTCAGCATGCGTCAGTGCCACATCAGCATCAGGCTGCCACGTCAGCGAACTGGGCATGCCACATCGGTGCCCACGTCAGCAGTGGATGCCACGTCAGCCAGTGAGGCCTACCACATCAGCTCCACATCAGTGCCATATCAGCCAGAAATGTTTTTCGTCCGTTTCGGTGCGATTTTCTCCCGTATTCTGCCGAACTGGACTTGTTTCCAGCTATTTCGACCGTTCCGGCCGCAACCGTGCCATCCGTTTCAGCTAATTCAGCTTTTAAGTATTAGTTTGACTTATTTAAGCTTTATTAACTCTATTTTCAGGCACGATGGAATATCCAAAACTTGAAAATCTGGATCCAGTATGATATACATGGTTGATGCAATATTAAGAGAAATATTCAGAGAAATATACACATCCATTCGGATATTGTAAGCATCATAAAAATAATCTAAGATCCTAATGTATAATGAAATGGGAATAATATTTTATCTATTTTATACACATCTAGAAGGATGCTCTGAATATCATAAAAATGATTTAAAATCCCAACGTACAAGATGGCTATGCCGTCAACGGAACCTATATATATATAACTATATATACTGACTATAACTCTGACTATAACTCTGACTCTGACATTTATTTTTATGTAATATATGAGACTGGCTTATGCTGTGTCTCGGAACTGGCTTATGCAGTGTCTCAGGACTGGCTTATGCTGTGTCTCCAAATAAATTGTTTAAATATTCAGCATTTATTTTTATGTAATATATGATACTGGTTTATGCTGTGTCTCGGGACTGACTTATGCAGTGTCTCAGGACTAGCTTATGTTGTGTCTTCAAATAAATTGTTTAAATATTCAGCATTTATTTTTATGCAATATATGAGACTGGCTTATGCCGTGTCTCGGGACTGGCTTATGCCATGTCTCCAAATAAATTGTTAAAATATTCATATTATTTATACACAATATATGAGATCGGCTAGGCCGACTAACCAAAACTTAAAGTTCTTGGAATTATGATATTTAAGTTGGTATGGTTTTGAAAACCGATGAGAACCTGGAGTTCTGAATCTAGTGTTATATAAATGAATGTCATACTTCATTATTTGGAACTTGGGGTTTCAAACACATTCATACTATGAAGTTATCTCATATATATGAAGTAATACGTTTACATGTCACTCATTTGAAAAAATGATCTACACATCTCATAGGATGCTGTGAGTATCATAAAAGGATTTATGATCCTGATATCACGTATAGTGAGATTGTAAATGATATTTTATCCATTTTATACTTGCTCCTGAAGGAGCAATATCAAGAGAATAAGTTAAGATATATTTATTTTCATGAGGTACCAAAACATACGCCATGAGTCGATGTTTGTAAATAATAAGAGAAAAAGGTCTACAGAATAAAACTATTAAAAGAAAAAATATGGGGAGATTATTATCATTTCAGATAAGATATAAAATGGCATTATACATAATGTCCATAAAATTCCCATAAGGGAAATATATGTCTTGCCAAGAGTACAACGACTCGTACAATTCTGCAGAGTTAGAATATTTTATGAATTTGACTTTGATATGAGTAAAATGTTAATATTATATCAGGTCCAATGGATCTGATAGAAAGCTCTGGAAGAGCCATGATATTGTTATCAAACAATACTAAATAATGTATCAGTGATACTTGATATTATTCAAGCATAACATAAAAGAATATGCTCAGTTCAAAAACAAATAAAGTTATTGCCAAATCAGATCTAGCTGATCTGATCTAAGGCTCTAGAAGAGCCACAATCTTATTACCAGATGGTATTAAATTGTGTATCGATGATACTTTATATCATTCAAATAAAATATAAAAGAATCTGCTTAGTTTTAAAGATATACAGAGGAATGGATATCATATTGAAACTATGAGTAATGAGAATGTTTAATATATGTGCATTACTTCTCATAATTCAGGCCAGAAACTCATTATAGAAAAGCTACGTGCTTTATCATCTGGATTATATTACACTATTATAAAGAGTGTAGATATTTATGCAATTATGAATCAAAAGTTCCCAGATCCAAAAGTTTGTACTTTGACGTGACAGTATGGGTCACCCAGGATCTACAATGAAACGTATAATCATTGAAAATTCTCATGGATATCCATTAAAGAACCAAAAGATTATTTATCCAATTGGAACTTATGTACTGCATGTTCACAGGGGATACTAGCAGTAAAACCTTCTTATTCTAAAAGTTGGTTTTGAATTCTCATCATTCTTACAAAGAATTTTAGGGGATATATGTGGACATATCCATCCACTAAATGACCCATTTCATTATTATATGGTTCTAATTGATGCATCTACGGGATGATCACATGTTTGTTCATTATCAAACATCTCAATAATATAAAGCAGCTGAGATTGATGTTCAACATCCAGCTTTCAGATATAGTCATAATCAAAATGGATTAGGGGATCACTTATCAAACTTCTCCAGGTAATTGCGAGAACCTCATTATTTCGTTACAATTACTAAATTCCATATAGGGACTTACTCACTTTTAAGATATTTGATTGTATTGTATATCCCCTTATTGCATATCTGACATGATCTAAGATAAGACTTTTATATCAATCTGAGATTAATATTGATTTTGAGTAATCTTTTATTAGATCATTTAAACTTATGATAGTTCATATTTATATGCACAATCTGCATATTATTATATTGATTAATTCTCAATTGGGAAAGTTTCTCTAGAAGAGAAAAGTAAATGAAAAGTTACTTATATACAAAATAGAGATACCAGTTCGGTTTTCTCTCTATATACGTGTCTCATTTCAATCTTCGTATCTCTCAAATACGAAAGATAATTGATCATCAGAGGATTATTAATCTATTACCTAATATATTAAAGGTAACCTGATTTTATAAGTTGTCATCTCATAAACCCCGGCCGGGTGATTGTTCTTGAAGAACGATCAGAGAAAAGGGCAATAAATAAATCATCCGATATATGTCATAAGTTTATAAACCTTTTGAAAGGTATTGTTATTGGGATCCCAAGAGTAAACAAAACATGAGTTATAAATAAATCCACTTTCTCTAAATCAACTCTATAAGAGTCTGATATATCTAAAGAGACACAAGTCTGTGAAATGACTAAATCCATTGAAATGGAAGAAATCTCAACAGAGATACAAGAATATAGAAATTGAGAGAAATTCTATAAATCATACGGAGTCTATGAAATGACTAAATTCATTGAAATCTCAACAGAGATACAAGAATATAGAAATTGAGAGAAATTCTATAAATCATACGGAGTCTATGAAATAACTAAATCCATTAAAATGGAAGAAATCTCAACAGAGATACAAGAGTATAGAAATTGAGAAAATTTCTATAAGTCATATGAGAGAAATGTGGAATCATAAGGAAACAATCATTAATAATGTATTTTTATACACAGTAGCACTACTGAAAGTATAAATGATAATTATGATATTCATAATATCAAATGATTGTAGATAAAAGGCATGATTGGCCTAGATGAAATAAGCAATTCAAGAATAATTGACTTCATAAGCCAAAAATAAAGTATTTAGATCAATAGTACTCCAGACACTTGGAGATAGTCAAACTAGTTGGATACTAATGGGTCTTTATACGGAAACGTAATGAGAAAAACGAGATCGTAAGATATGAGGCACGACTCGTAGTATGATGTTTCTTACAGAAACTTGGTATTCACTACTGATGAATAGGATTACGTTGTTGATAAATTTGGCTGCCTTTAAAAGGCCTGAAATACGTCCCTTAGACGTATTAATCATTTATCTATATGATTCACTAAATGCAGATATTTATAAATCCTGAAGGATTCTAAAATGCTAGAAGCATGTAAATCGAGATCTCGTAATATGTATTTGATGAACATACAAAAATCCTTATATGGATTAAAACAATATGAACAGATGTGGTATAACCATCTCAGTTAATATCTGATAAAGATAAAGATATAATAATCATATTATATACTTATGTGTCCTCATAAGGAAATGAGAAGGAAAACATTGTCTCGACCTGAAGGTCGAGCATAGATCAAATAGAATACTTGTCCATCAATCATAATATTTTGAAAGGATTGTGAAAAGATTCCATATGGATATTACTCCATAAAGCAAGTTTTTGCTTATACTCCCTCCAATAATTTTATGACGTTATCTGTATGAATCAGTTCAGCAATCTAGAAGATTGCTTTAAAAGAACTTTTATTAGGGGGAGCGTCCCATCAGGGGGAGCGTCCCACCAGGGGGAGCATATCAGATAAAGTATATTAATTATTTGGGACATATGTGTATTGTACTCTTTTTCCTTTCAATCAGGTTTTTCATCCCATTGGGTTTTCCTGATAAAGGTTTTAATGAGGCAATTCTATAAGCACACCCAAAATTATTTGATTCATAAATATTACATTTATCCAGTTGATCATCGTATATATGTTGACTTGATCAAAAGGATCATTGTAAATATTACTTTGATCTTGCTAATCATCGTATATATATTACTTTGATCCAGAAAATCATCATAACTATTACTTTGATCCGACAGATCAATGAATATCTTTGCTCAGGTTTTTATCCCACTAGGTTTTCCCTAGCAAAGTATAAATGTGAGAAATGTTTTGAAGAAAACAATAAATCTGGACATATGTATACTATACTCTTTTTTCCTTCGATCAGGTTTTTTCCCACTGGGTTTTCCTAACAAGGTTTTTAACGAGATAGTTTTTAATGTCTAACCACACTAGATCCAGAGAGATTATTGTATACATTTTCTAAGATTTTGTCTTATTGAGTTTTTCCTAGAAAATTAATACAAGTGGTATAAATCCAAGGGGGAGTGTTGTAATATGTGGCTTTTACCACTTATGTAATATATACACTAGTATTACCCACTTACATCCCACAAATATCTTTCCCTTCCCCACCGCCTATCTTATTTGCCTATATATATTAGTACTGTTTCATTTTGTAAAGGATGCCAAAAGGATCAATACAACTCTCTTATATTTCTAATATCTCTGGTACCTCTCGTCTCAATCATCTCTCATCTCTGTTCTTCATTTATTCTTCATCTATTTCTATTTATTTTCGTTGATTTATAACAGAGAATACTATATCCCAATATTATCATCACGAAGGCATCTTCAGTGCTTTCTCGAATGGGTTCGAGACAAGGGCGGACCCACGTGCAGACCAGGTAGGGCCCGTGCCCTACCTCAATATTTTTTTAAAAAAATTTATTTTTTATATACTTTATATATACATACTCATTAAAGATAGTTACATCATTTCTTGTTTAGCACAGTTGGTAAGTGGTCCTTCTTTCTTATATTTTGGTACTTAGTTCAAGTCTCATTGTAAGCAAATGTATTTTCTTTTAATTCAATTTTATTTTATAATTTTTTACATCTTATTTATTTTACATATTTTTCAATTCCTTTTTCGAATTTTCATTTCTTTTAAAATAAAACAATTCATTTTCTTATTTTATATTAAATTAATTATTATTATTTTGGATTTTTATTATTTCTAACAGTTTTAGTTTGACATACCTAACACGACCAATCAATAAACCATAAAATCTGAAATTTTACTTTATTTGATTAAAATAGTCAATCTATTATTATGATTTTTTTTATCCTTACAATTTTTCTATAGTTTTAATTTATTTAGAATCAATGAATCAATAATTTACCAATAATTTGAAGAAAAAAAATTAAAAACATGTCTAGTAATATTTATTAATAAATAGTTTTTGTATAAATTTAAATTGAATTCATTATAAATGCAAAAAAAAAAATTATATAAAATTAGATTATAATTTATTCTTATAATTTTTTTTTCATTATTTATGTTGTTTTTCTTGTTATTATTTATTTTTTAATATTTTCCTTATATTTATTTGTTTTTTAATATAAGATTATTTAATTCATATGGAAAAAAAACTCATTTTTGTTTAAAAATCACTCATTTTACTACGATTTTAATTTTTAAGTATTTTTTTATATATAGTCAAATGTCCTACTTGGTTAAAATTCCTAGATCCGCCACTGGTTCGAGAGATCAGCCGTGACTCATCACCAAGACCAACAACAACACCATTCATCATCAGTAGCAACAGCAACAACAACACATAGCACAACAGATGTGGAAAGATAAAGTGAGGCTTCCCGGGTTCAAACCACCCTTAAGTTTTTACGTAGAAATCCTTAATTTTTATATAGAAATCATTCTGGAATGGAATGAATCGAATGATGCCGAATGATCCAAACAACCCTTAAAAGAAGCGAAAATCTTCCAGAGCAAATCGAAGCCCTGAGTTTCGTATGTGGATACCAAGGTTGAAGGGTTGAATTTGATGATGAATAGAGAATGAACTGTTGCCGTAGAGATAGAAATAAAAAGTTGCTGTGCATATGTGGAATTCACTTTAGGGATATTGTTCATTAGTTCCTTATATTTTTTTTGAAATATTTAATTTTTTACTTATTTATACATTTTTGAAATATTTAATTTTTTACTCATTTATATATTTTTGTAGGATTGGACTTTATATTTTTAAAAATAACTCAATTTGATCTTTTCGATCGGAATTTTAATAGGCAATCGTCACATAAAAAACATAATAACATTTTACTCGACTATTTAATTTCTTTTAAGAAAATAAAATAAAATAAATTTTAAATTTAAAAAAAAAATTATTAATTATTATATAATGTGACTTGTCAGCATCCAAACACCATCCTTAATTTGTTATTATGTACCTGTCTTTTAAGTTCCGATTTGATTCCAAATAGGCTTCATATTCTGTATATTATATATTAAATACTGTATAAAGTGAAATACAATTTCTTATCGGATTCTCTATCATGCATATTCATGTACTACTTCTGTATTAATCGATTTTAATTTTTTTAAATTTTTTCTAAATTTGTGTTGGGATGTAAGACGTTAATATTACATTATTCACCATAAAATTTCATAATTTATAAGATGTTGGCATCTTAAATAAAAAAATAATTTGAAAAAAAATTTAGAAAATCTAACATTAGTCTTAATTGAATGAGTAATTCTACTTTATCCAAATCCAATAACACCAATGTAAATCATTCACTTAAATCATATAAATCTAATATAATTTAAATAATTAATTATATTAATATCATATTATTTTAGTATCAGATTTGGAATAAAAATATCATTATTGTGATCGAATTGATCTATCTTATTTTGTACAGTTTCTTGTCGGTTTCTCTATCAATCTATATGCAGATTCATGTACTGCCTCTGTATTCTGATCTACCCTATTTTGTACAGTTTCTTGTCGGTTTCTCTATCAATCTATCTGCAGATTCATGTACTGCCTCTGTATTGGTTGACTGTTATCCATTAAAAATGTTATCCATTAAAAAAAAATGTTATCCATGATCGAGTCATTAGAGTCGCTCTAGACCATTATTGGTAGCATTTCCGTTAACTTTTGTTTACGTATAATATTAAAAAAAAAAAAAACTAAATTGATCATACTATCCATTACAATATTTTTTTTTTAAATCTCTATAAAATTACGGGAAGCTTCTTAAAATGACAAAAATACTGTCATGAAATTACTGAAAAGAATCACTTAAATAGAGATGTCATAATAACCGAAATTTGACAAGATGAAGTTAACCTAATGGTATATTTATTATAGTTACACCATAAAGTTGTAAGTTCGAATCTCTTCCCCTCCTCCAAATCATAAATTATTATAATATTTAAATAACAAAAAAATTAATCAGAAGTTTTAGGCCCAATTGGGCTGGGCCGGCCAATTACGTTTTATTTTTGCTAGGTATGTCATTACTCATAAGCCCCATCTATAGCGGATTGTCCACGGTAGAACTTTAGCTTGTTTTATATATAATATATGAGTGGCAATAATAACACTCTTTAAAAAACATATCTACACTCATTTCATAATTACACCCTTTAAAATTAAAAAATTAAAAATGTTTAGATTGTAAGTTAACCTCGTTTAATGTCAAAAATAACATCTTATTTAACAATAATACTACTTTGTTCAAATTTGATGTCCAGATCTGGTATCTGACTGATGTGGCAACACTATAATCCATTCATTTAAATTGTATTAGATTTACATGATTTAAATGAATTGATTAGAGTTATGCCATATTATTTGAACACTAAATTTGGGTAAATTATAATTACTATTTCTTTAATTATAATGTATTGTATTTGTGTAAGTACATACAACCTACATCTATTACTATGTTATTTAATCTAATTTATTATTATTTAAAAGTTTGTTAGTATCTTTAATTCCATAATGGTTCTTTCTCCTACCTCACTTTTTTTTGTCCTCTGTTATTCTTCTTCAAAATCACTCCATTTTTTTTCTCTCCTCATGTAAAGCAGGAAACATCACTCTCCATTTATTCTTAAATGTTTTCTATCCACAAAATCATTTCGAACGGGATTTTTCCAGTTGTAGATCCACTTTTTGTTTGTGAGAGTTGTAGGGATGCATGATTTATATCATGCCCCAATTGATATTGTTGAATATTTGATTCTCCTTTTTTTTTTAAGTATTACACTATTATATAAATTCAGGTTTTTTTTGGAAAGGGGCGGTGGGGACTCGAACCCGCAACCTCATGGAGCATTAGTGAGGGGTTTACCACCAAACCAACATCATCTATCATAATGAATATCCATGATCGTCTCCGGCTCGATCAACATCATGGATCACCTCCGACTCGATCAATATCTCGGATCACATCCGGCTCAATCAACAACTCAGATCACCTCCGACTCAATCAACATCCCAGATCACCTTCAGATTTGGTGGAGAGAAATCCTCTGGATTTGAAGTAGAAAGATGTTTGATAAAATTGAAGAACAACTAAACTCTATAAATATATAGAGTATGTCTCTCATAAGAGATTCCTTATTTCAATTTCAGTAAGGACCTTGATGAGATCACATCCATTTTTATGAATTTTGATCTAAATTTTTTTGTCGATGATAAATTCACTGAAATCTACCTATGAATGAAATTTTAAAATTTTTCAAACACTAGAACTGTTTTCTTGAATTTTTCTATATTTCGCCCATTTTTCAGATACCTTCATATTTAAAAAAATCTTGATAAATAGTTCTAATGCTTACAATTTTTTCAAATTTTATTCATAGATAGATTTCAATGAATTTATCATCCATATAAAAATTCAGATCAAAATTTATAAAAATTGATGTTATTTCATCAAGATACTTTTCGAAATTGAAATAAATGATCTCTTATGAGGGACTCACTCTAAACATATATATATATATATATATATATATATATATATATATATATAAATTGAGTCTCTCATAAGGAATCCTTTATTTTAATTTCGGTAAGGACCACCATGAAATCACATCGATTTGAGTGAATTTTAATATAAATTTTTGTGAATGATAAGTTCATTGAAATCTACCTATGAATAAAATTTGAGAATTTGTCAAGTACTAAAACTATTTTTCTTGAATTTTCTATATTTCGTTTATTTTTCTGATACCTTCATATTTAAAAAAATAGGTAAAAATAGTTTAAGTACTTGAAAATTTTTAAAATTTATTCATATGTTGATTTTAATGAACTTATCATCCAAACAAAAATTCAAATCAAAATTCATTCAAATCGATGTAATTTCATGGTGGTCTTTACCAAAATTAAAATAAGGGATCCCTTATGAGAGACTCACAATATAATATATATAGATATATATATATATATATATATATATATATATATTACCCATATATAATATAGAGTTTACAATGCATAATGAATCAATGATTTTGTTCTTTTAATAACAAACCAACTTGTTTAATTATTTTGATTCATTCTCCATACTTAATTAGCAATTAATTTATATTTCCTTAAAAGAAATTAAAAATATATTTGAAATTATTCTGTAATAGAGAATTGTATTTCCTTAAAATAAATTGAAAATATATTTAAAATTAGTTTTTAAAAGAGAATCTACGGTTTTAAAAAATAGAAACAGCTTGTATGATATATTTTTAATGAGTTGTGTTATTGACACATCCACTACTGAACTATTTATTCCATACTTTTAAATTATTTTGTATTCTTTTTTTCCTTTATCAAATTACGTAAAGAGACATACAAGTTTTATTAAAAAAATTATGTACAAAATAAAACTAATAAAACCCCACTTTCCTTATTTCAAAACCCTAATGACATAGATTATTTCAAATCATTTAATGTTTACTATTTTCGTTTATATTTTCTTTTAGATATTGATCTCATGTTTCCATGTTTAGTATTTTTTTTTATTGTTTCACGTGTTTGTTTTGTTTTTCTTTTCAAATTCAAGATCCATATTGCATGCTACTTTTTTTTCTCTCGATTTATTTTCTTTCAGATCTTCTATGCATTCTATAATTTGTATAAATTCTTTTGTAGATTTTATTCCGGAGCTTCCAAAGTTAGTTTAATGTTATTTAAAAAAAACAAGAATCGCAACAAAGAAAACCGAATATCTGACGAAACGATACAATCCAATTGACTATAGAAAAAAAATCGCATCTAATAAGGATGATTTCATTTTAGTAATTTTACTCGACGATATTATTGGATTTTTAAAAAGATACTTATTTGGGGTGTACATAAAGAGTGCAAATATAGTTACTCATAATATATATATATATATATATATATATATATATATATATTTGAAATAATTTTATATATAATCTTATTTTTAAAAATTAATTCTTTATCAAGCCCAGCCCATTGGGACAAACCTTGATAATCAAGCCCAACCAACTCTATCATAGGGCTTGGCCTTAAATTGAAGGATGGGTTGTGGCCATCCAGCCCATTTTTGGACCTAAGGAAATAAGAGGTTTTGTCACTTTTTATTTTTGAGCTGGTGTTTCAAGACTATTACCATTTTAATAACTTATGTTTTAAAGGCATCAAAATAAGTGACTTTCAAAAATACTCTTACTTTTAGTAGTTTTTATTATATCTCTGACTTTAACTTATTAAAGTTAAAGTGTTGTCTGAAATCTACTTTTCTCTCTAACTTTAAATTCTCTGTAAGTTCCAAGTTCATCTTCTTCTCCAAGATCCAAGTTCTTCTTCTCAAACTCATGGTCGATGTTCATCTCCTTCTCCAACTCTTGGTCGATGTTCATCTCCTTCTCCAACTCGTGGTCTTTTTCTCTTCTTTGTCTACAAATCACGCTAAGGTAATCTCATTTCTTGTGTTTTTTTTTTGTTATTGTTTTGAATCTTCCATCTGTAAAGCTATTTGAGGTACGTAGGTTTAGTTGCACAGTCTGTTAAACTTAAAATTTTAGAAGTCTTTGATATAAGTCTCTGATCGTACTTAAACCAGGTCTCGGAACATGTAATGGTTGGTTCCAAAGTCTTGGACGGAAGTCTCGGACAGTTTTCCCAAAGTCTCTAAACATGTATAAAAGTCTCGGAAACGAATAGGTTCGGAGACTTTTATTAATGCACCGAGACTTTTTAATGTAATGTTCGAGACTATGGGTGGGCGCGGTTCGGTTCGGTTCGGTTCGGTTTTGGTCAAAACCGAACTGAACCGAAAATTTTTCGGTTTTCAAAATTGGTAACCGGTTTAAATCGAATAAGATTTAGCAACCGAACCGAACTGAACTAGTTTTTATCGGTTCGGTTCATTACGGTTTTGGGCCTAGGCCCTGATCGGCTGAATGAGGTTTTTTTTATACATATTTTAATGGGCTTGGACCTTAACTTTGGGCAAATAAAGACCTGTTATTCGTGCAACAAGTCAATAACACTAATTATTCATTCACAAACAACTAAAGAAACAGTGAACATGTAATTGAAAATATGATAAATTGATAATTTAATAATGTCTTCAAATTACAAAGATAAATAAATTCCAAAATATAGTGCATGTAACAAGTCCAAAATTACATATGAAATTCAAACTAAACAATACAAATTCGAGAAATACAGTCATATTCCAAAATAAATAAAAAATAATGAAGAATAAAATCAAAATAATTGTTAAACTTCAAGGTTCAATTCTTCATTCCTCAAAAACTGCAGCAAATCAATCATGGTCAGAAGCTGGAGCAAATCAACTATTAGATAAAAAATTAGTAAAAAATAGCACAAATTATGTAGTCAAAACAAAACAGAACAGAGTAGAGGAGCAAAAGACCCACAAAACAGGGTAACACTACAAACGACAACATAACAGTACAACAAGAAACAGATCAGGACAACCCATAAGCACCCCACACCAAAACCATAACAAAACAGAGCAGAGGAGCAAAACTCCCCCAAAACAGGGTAACCCTACACCCAAATAGAGATAGACAAAACCCGCAGTTTGATTATTGTTTTAGGGTAAATCCCACTTCAATTTGAAATAGATGGTCAACACAAAATAATCCAAGCACACGGACACAACATAACACTTTAATCCAACGGAAGAAAAAACAAGAATGAGATTGGAGACAAACCTTGATTAAACCTTGACTGGAGACCAGAGAGATGAAAGAGAGCAGAAGTCTAAGGCGCAGGCTGAGAAACTAAGACAAGAAGAAAACGAAGACGCTAGTGTGTAGAATCAGTAAATGAACGAGAAGAAAAAGGAAGACAAACCTTGGCCGTAAAAGAACGAGATCAGTCACCAGAACAAGATCAGAGAAATGAGAGAGACTTAGAGTTGAGAGAGGAGCGGCTGAGAGCTGAAACTCTGTAAGATTAGAAAAGGGTTAGGTTATTTTTATTTTTTACTTATATAGTGCACTTTATTAGAGATTTAGGGCGGTTCAATTCGGTTCAAACCGGTTTTGGACTTCCAAAACCGAACTGAACTGAAAACTATAAGGTTTTCAAAATTCTAAACCGGTTTAAACCGAAATGAAGTTATGAACTGAACCGAACAGTCCATTTTTGGTTCGGTTCGATCGGTTCGGTTCGATTCGATTCGATTCGGTTCCGGATTTTGTGCCCACCCCTATCCGAGACCTATTAATCATGTTCCGAGACTTTTGTTAATATGTTCTAGACTTTTCATTTAAACGTTTCTAGACTTTTCTATTATATATCCGAGACTTTTCAAACGGCTCTGAGACTTTGGTTTAATATGTTCCGAGACTTTTGAATCGGCTATAATTTTCCGAGACTTTAATCTTCTTTGGTTGCCTATATTTGTTTCCATTGTGCCTCTCATTGTGTGACTTTTGTTATTCACTAACCGATAAGATGAGTGAATTTAGAGAAAGTATAACATTTCTCTAAGTTCACTTATCTTGTCGAATTGTGAATGTATAACAAAATTCATTCAAAGGTCTGAGATAACAACTTTGTGAGTGTATAACAACTTAGAAAATATTTAACAAAATTCACACAATGAGAGGCAACCAAACCAAAGAAGCCTGAGCTAACAAGTTTTTCAAAGGTCTCAGATAGTGTAACAAAAGTTTCGAACATATAGCAGAAAAGCCTCGGACATTGTTTTCAGAAGTCTCGAAAAGCTTGATCCTCCAAGACGTTTGATTGATCCTCTGAGACTTGTGTCTCTTCCTCCAAGACTTTTGGTGGTGTTATAAAAAGTCTCGGAGAGTATTATAAAAGTCTCGGACTTCTTGTCTTTTGGCATGCATGATCCTGGGTTGCTAAATACTAAGTATATTGAAATATTTCAAGCATATATACTTAGCAATCTAGGATCCATGCATATCAAATGACAAAATATCCTAGACTTTTTTATATTAGTGAAAACCCATTGGCTCATAAAAGTCTCCGAGACTTATTATCAATTTTTTGAGACTTATTACGAATATTCAGAGACTTATTAACAATTTTCCAAGACTTATTAAGAATTTTCGAGACTTATAACGAATTTTCGAGACTTATTAACAATTTTTCGAGATTTATTGCATGACCAACTTTAAGTTTTTATTCATTTTTATTGTATAATCCCCATTTTTATTTTATAGGAAAATGGATCATGTTAGAATAGTTATATCATATAACGGTCGATGGGAGCAACTAGCAGATAAAAGCCAGAGGTTTGTTGGCTCTGATAATCAGGGATTATACGTTTCCAAGAATATGACTTTTGAAGAGCTGTTGGCGTGTGTGCAGTCTATTGTGAAATATGATCCAAACAAATACAATATTGATCTACAGTCAATATCAATTGTTCCTGGCACTACATGTCGCACATTTATAAGAAACGAAGATGATGTTCAGTTTATGCTAGGGGAAAATAGGGTGACTCATCAAGTATGTGTTAGCCTAATTGAAAGGGGATGTAGAGGTTCGATGGGTGATCACATCCCTCTTCATGCAAATCCCCAACATTATTCATCCGTCAATGGTAGTAACCAAATGTTCACATAACGGAGTGGGACGTACAATGATGGAAATCCCCAAGGTCTAGAAAATATTTGCAGTGTCTCACCTCCAACAATTGACCTAGCAGGTGGCGTTGAACCTCATTTTGACGATTACTTTGGGTGTCAATTTGAGGCGAATGTAGAGCCCAATATATAGCCTAATTATGATCATGTTGGTGACTAAAGAAGGTGTGTACATGGTGACCATCCTCGTGGTAGTGCACCGGATATGCCGGGGACATGCGATGTCCCGAAAAATGTTAATCTTTCAGCTTCCGATAACCAGTCAACTTGGGTTATTCCTGGATCCGAAACGTATTCGTTTAGTCAAGTGAACAACACCATGGGATCACGTGAACCTAACACTTTGATTTACAAAGGTCAATGTTTTCCACACAAAAAAAAATGATTTAAAAAGGTTAGTAGGTCTTCATGCAAAGAGGAGAAACTTTGAATATAAGGTGAAAAGGTCTAACAAGTCAGTTCTACATTTAGTGTGCAAGATTGACAACTGTAAGTGGAAATTAAAAGCGGTGAGGAGAGATGAAGGCACATTCTTATAAGTAAGAAGTTTTGAAAGTGAACACAGTTGTTCCTTTGAGAAGGTCCGCCGGTGCCACCGATAGGCTTGTACGGTCATAATTGGTGAAGTAATAGCCCATAGACTCCAACAACATGATGATCGTCTAATGCGACCTAAAGACATAATTACGGATATGAAAACAATGTTGGGCATCCAAGTTATGTATAGTAAGGCTCACTGAGCCTTGGATTATGCATTGACATTGACTTATGGATCACATGAAGAAACATTCCAACTACTGCCATCTTTTGGTTATGTTCTGGAACAACAAAATTCGGGCACAATCACAGATTTACAGTGCACGGAGGATAATAAATTTTAATATTTCTTCATGGCGATTGGGGATTCAATTAGAGGTTTCCTGCCGTGTATGAGTCATGTGATGGATGTTGACAGTACCTTTCTAAATAGGAGATGTAGGGATACAATGTATATGGCAACAGCACAAGATGGCAATGAACAAGCATATCCAATAGCTTTTGGTTATGGGGATTCAGAAAACAACGCTTCTTGGGAGTGGTTTTTGGATAGCTTGAAGGGTGCCCTCGGTCATATTGAAGATTTGGTTTTCATTTTCGATTGACATGCAAAAATAGAGGTCTGGATAGCTAGCGTCTTCCCATATGCAACCCATACTATATGTGTTTGGCACTTTTCTGAAAATATAAGAAAATATTTCCATAGAAAGGATGCAGCACAGAAAATGTTTGCAGCAATGAAATCATATCGAGAATTGCAATATAACCGACGCATGGAGGATTTACGTAAGCTATCATAGAATACGTACGATTATGTTGTCAATATCGGGCCAGAAAAGTGGTCCCGTGTCCATTGTCCTCAACGAAGGTATAGGTAGATTACAACCAATATTGTTGAGTGCATGAACTCATGCTTGAAATTTGCATGGAAAATTCCAATGTTGACTTTGGTTGAGTTCATAAGGAATATGTTGCAACGTTGGTATTACGACCGTCATCGAGCTGCACAGTCCATACGTCACCAACTAACTGATGCTGCACAATTGAAAATCTCGAAACATATTGAGAAATGTATTTATATGACATGTAACTTATGTTGATTGGAACATAAAACAATTAAGAAAACAATTAACAATATAAACATCCGAGACTTTTGTAACCATATAACAATTAAGAAAAACTTACATAGAATTGTGTATCAATGATCTCATCGCGTTGACTGTAGAAATCAGGATAAGCACGCTGGCGCTTCTGTAAGATATGCAAATATGCATCCATATGCTGATAGAAGGAACCAAAATTAACGTTAAAATACATTCCGACAAAAAAGAGCCAATGTATAAATACATACTGTGTCTTCCAACTCCATACGATTGGTTTCGAAATCTAAGAACCAAGAGACTCCGACCTCAGAATCCACATCCACATCGCGCCTGTATCATTGAATAAGACTACACATTAAAATTAAGAAGTCGTTATCAAGAATCTAGGAAAATATTTCCAAAAAATTAGTATGTTATACATTGTCGTATTGTCCTTCTTGAACCACATGTACGCATTCACCTGATCCGAATCAACTAGTTTAGTAGGGCGAAATTATGAGCCACAGCCTTAGACCTCTTCTGCATACATGGGTCAGTGTACGGGGTAGTCATTTGCCAACCACGTTTACGCACCCGCAATGGTCGGTCAAGCTGCAAACTAGGGTCTGCTGGGCCCCTACTACCTGATGCCCCCTATGACATGGGTGTAGTCTTTGAGATGACAACAACAGGGACAGGGATAGGGACCTGCAAAGCATCTGGACCAACTACGATTCCGCTTCCTAAACCACCCTCAGAAATAGTTGTAGATACCGTAGTGGCCGTAGATACTATAGGGACAGGGTTCTGCTGCTAAGTAGTACCTGAAGGTGCAACAGCTGGCACGGCTGCATGGTCATGAGTAGCACTATCTAAAGTTGCAGTGTCCTGCTGACTCCGTGCACCAACATCTGGCACTCCTGCATCAACATCATGTTGAGTAGTCTCAGTAAGGGACAAAGTTGCAGCCTCTTAAAGAGTTATCTATGTGGTCTCCTGATGCAGTGGCTCTCTGTGTGGCTATCTCCTGATGGCCCGTCACCCATGGGCCTTCACCACTTGGCTCATCCGTATGCACCTTAATATATGTCCCCTAAAGTTTACGTATCATATCGACCAACTCTTGGTGTTACTCCAGTCTGTCCTTGTTAGTATTGCTGACCTCCTCCCGTAATGCGTTTACGGCACTGATGACTTCGGCAAACCGACCTTCCCAATGGTCTGGTAATGCCTAAAGGAGAAAATCAAGCATCAAAGTTATAATTCAAAATCATATCTCAAATTGACCTCGTGGAATAACAATTTATATACCTCTCATTTAGGAGATCGTCGGTCTATATGACCTACAGTGCCTCCACGTGCATCAGGACCCACCGTCTGAGTACCTCGCACAAATCTGACACAGTTTTCCTTGGTAGGTGCATCAAAGACAGTACTCGGATGCAAGGGATCTGGAAACCGTCGATGTGCCTATGTCTATGTATGGCTCTCTCAACTCCTTAATATGTTCGGCAGAAGGTGACAGATCCCCCTCCCTAGTATAGTCGCTGCATCAATAAGATCAGGGTACAGATTGCCTACCTCGTATATCTTCTGGTGGTACCATAAACCCCTCTCCGCTTCTGTGGCGGTCAAGATCTGCTTCCGCGAACATCTGAAATTTTATCATAAAAACAAACGTGACATCAAAAACTTGGAATGAGAATTATATTATGAAGTGTACTAGCTAGATTATTACATTTTCATTGAAAACCTTATCCAATTTATCCTCCCTCAGTCGCTGAGTCAAGTCCGACCTCAGAATACGCGGGAAGGGTTATTCAACTACCCTGGGAGTGGCGAATTGCTTGGCAAGGCTTGGAATAACTTCATAGGTAAAACCTACAACAAATCCAACGAAATATGATTGATTAGTTGAAAAACATAACAACTCAATATTTAAATTATTAGTGGTATTTAAGATTCAAGGCTCACCAGTAGCGCGTATGCCAACCCGAAAATGTTGTATCTCGGCGGCCTTTTGAGAATTGATTTTTTGAACCCAAAAATGGAGTATTGGTACATATGCGAATCCTACGGGAACACATTGAATGCCTCCAAGTTATCAATTGTTGGAATTTATACCCTAAAGCTTGTAATTTGTAAATGAAAATGAAACAATAATAAAAGTAATAGTATATTCATTCAATAGACTTGTCTCATACATTTTATATCACATGTATTTAATATCCTAGATTGCCATATGTAATCTCAAACTGAGTATATGAATGTCATATAAAGTGGATTCAATTTGAGACGAGCAATCTAAAGAGTCCGTAGATAGCAAATAAAACTGGGTACTTTATTTGTGGTTAATCTACAGCTGCGATCCATTCTGTAATGTTCGGTGGTCTTATCCTGGACTTTTCATATGGTGATATGAGAATGGAGGCACCTTGTATGATGTGATTATATAGGACTTGGGCACGATTTATATGAATCTCTCACCAAGATCCATTACACGATGAAATTCATATTCATCGACAAATGATGGTTATATGTGGGTGATCTTGATCTTGAGTGTCTTACCCGGTCAATATGCTCCGTATGTTGGAATCACGGTTTGACTTGTGGCTGGGAAGGTCTGAGAACAATAGTGGAATTCACTCCTTCTTGCGAGAAGTAGATAGTAGTTCCCTTAAAGGTTGATTCGGAGCTTAAACGATATGAGTACTCTCCTGCTTCTTTAAGGAAAAATGATTTATTGTTCATCAGATAATCAATGGTACTTAAAGGAATAGATATAATTGGAGGGGTATAACGGACGTTATGTCCCAGCTCCATTTATGAACTACTATGGAAGGATCAT
The DNA here is from genome assembly GCA_033220585.1 of Dipteronia sinensis. Taxonomy (NCBI): domain Eukaryota; kingdom Viridiplantae; phylum Streptophyta; class Magnoliopsida; order Sapindales; family Sapindaceae; genus Dipteronia; species Dipteronia sinensis. The sequence continues at coordinate 6,372,068 of CM065638.1, read as the reverse complement.
ACCACATGTAATAGCTATATCGATGGACACCAATCTTGTTTTGGTTTGTGTAATATATCTACAGTGTGAGAGTGCAGCATCGGGTTTTTAGTGGAATAACTCTTAGGTTAATAATCGTAAAACATTAATTAAAGAGTTTAATTAATTATTTCCAAGGATTATTGGAGCTCAAAACTGTGGGTCCATTAAGACCCCTTGATAGCCCGATTGTTTAAGGTAACAAGAGACACGATTAATTAATTGGATTGTCCAATTATTGGTGTTATGAAAGTGACACGGTAATTTAGGGATTAATTGAATAATTATATTATTTAATTAATAAAAACCGAATAATGAGAGATTATTCGATTGATAAATTAATGATTATGAATTATTAATTAGAGGTTGTAGATTCAAACCTTGACTAAAATAAAATAATGAGATTGTTTTATTTAAGTCAAGTGTTTCAGTCTCAGTGAACAGGATTATGTGGGATTGAGAATTCTACTATCTCATTGTCACTAAAATACTAAATGTTTTATTTAAATATATGAGATATATTTTTGGAAAGATTATAGTATCCAGTTTAAATATATGGAGATATATTTATATATTTGGAAGACTGGATGGTTGAATCATTAACTGATTGGATCAGTGAACAACTGAGAGAGTATCACATATATATAAGTGTGACACCGGTCATCATCTATCACCTAACTATTTTTAGTGCTTTTTTATTTATTTATTTAATTTAATATTAAAGGAATGGCGTTGCTTGTATTTAGCCACTAAGTTATATTAACAAAGCAAAAGAAACATCCACTTTGTTTTAAACAAAGGCACTTTCATTTTGTTTATTAAAATGAACTTTGTGCTCATGAAAGCTCATGTATTCATTCATTCTTTGAGGTTCATATTACATGAGACTTTGCCGAGAGATGGTTAGAGAGAAAAATAGTTTTTCCATATTCTTTCTTATCAATTTGCTTAAGTTGCTTGGCTAAAAATAAGAGAAGAGAAACAAAAGAATTTTGTTTCTATGTTCTCTACTCTCTAGTATAACTTCCATTTAATTCCCTAAAGTCCGTGACGTGCCTACACGTGGTTACCGGATCACGGGCCATAGCGAGGAAGATCTGGTGGTAACAAACCAGAATAAAACGCAAAGAAAACGAAGGAGTTGGCATCAAGGGTATGTTCTAACTTCTCATATATTCTTATATATCGTACTGGTTATTTACTTTGTTGCAAAAAAAAAAAAAAAAATTTAACCTGATTTTCGCTGCCTACATCAACAAGGTGCAACTGCCATATAGGGACTGAAGCCCTCTCTTCAACTCCAATCAAATCACAATTCAACATGTACAGGAGACATAGCTTCACTGCATCGAACTACTCTTGCCATTGACCATGTTCAATCCTTGCTTCAGGCTCAGCAAAAGTGACCACATCTCAACCACTAAAGTACATGTGGTGTATGCCATTCGGGACATCCCCGTATAGCTCCGTGTCTGTTATGGCTCCGAACTTTAACCCAGTGATCAAACAAAACTCCATCTTAGAAAACCGTACGCTACGCGGATCCAACATTAATCTCATCTCATCACTAGGTCCATCGTGGTAGTAGCTTACGCAGTAGCAACCGATGCACAATACCTCCAGAAAACGCAATTCCTCATTGTATGCTTTGAAATTGGCTAAAACATGACTGGTTATACATATCTCGCTCTGCAGCCGCATTTTCCAATACTCCATCAAGTGCCTCATCGATTACTTGTAGGTTTTCCATGCGGTTATGGTGAGTAATTTTAGCATCATACCAGTTAGCCTGGAGAGTTTTTAAACTAGCCATCAAATTCCACATCTGCAATTCACAATCATAAAAAATTTAGGTCAGGAAATTTTTCCTAATAAGTCTCGGAACAATATAAGAAAGTCTCGGGAGAAATATAAAAGTCTCGGACAATGTTATAAAAGTATCGGACAAAAGTTTTAGACAGTGTCACAAAAGTCTTGGACATAGTTACAAAAGTCTCGGACAGTGTCACAAAAGTCTCGGACAAAAGTCTCAGACGGTCTCACAAAAGTCTCGGATTGTATCACAAAAGCTTTATTGATCCGAAACTTTATTGACATTGTACGAGACTTTTGTGACAATATCCGAGACTTTATGACATTGTCTGAGACTTTTGTAAGTATGTCCGAGACTTTTGTAATACTATCCGAGACTTTTACTACATGCTTCGAGACTTTTACTAACCTATTTATTATTCATCGTCTTCCTCAATCTAAGCCTAGATACCAGAAACCATATCTAAAACTAAAACCCTAGAAACCACATTATAGATGCAAAACCGAATGAATAACCCAACAAAACACAATCAAATCAGTATTCAAAATCAAATCGTTCAAGTTACATACCTTCGACATCATCGAAATCGAAATCGAAATCGAAATCGAAATGCTCAAGAAATCGTCGCCGTCTACTGTCAAAATCCGGTTGCTTGGATGCTATGAACCGTCGCGTAACTTCTCTTTCTACTCTTTCCGGTAAATGAAAAGTAAAAAACCAAAAATGAAACATAATAAGTTTTCAAAATAGCTGACGTGGAAGTATTTTTTTTAGGGCATTTTTAACCCTTCACCAGAGTATGTATCTTTTAAACATGAGCTATTAATATAGAGACAGTATTGAAAAGCCACCTCCAAAAAGTGACATTTAATTTTTGGTCTCTTTTAGACCTCTATCCTATAAACTAAGGGATTGTTTGTTTTTTTATTTGAAAACTGAACAGTCCTGAATTTTACTGAAAATCGAATAGTGACTGAAACCTGAATCTGAATGACATGTTTGATTTTAATTTTTATCACCTATGAATAGAATGTCAACTTACTTTTTTTAATATAAAATGGTTTGAAAAACAAATAATTTGACATTTATAGTCTTGTTATTAATAATTGTCATGTATTTTCATTTTATATGATACAACAAAATAAATAAAGATAATTTAACAAATCTTAAACAATTTTTATGTAATAATTGCAATATATTATTCATGATTAAGATATGATAATTAATTATTATTTTTATATAAAAAATAAGATGAATAATGATTTGATTTAAAAAAAAATAGAATTGAAGGTTCAACATTGGACGTTGAAAGTTACAATGTGATTGATGTTTTTTTTTGGAGATGTTTATCATAAGTAATAGGTTAAAATAAATAAATTTGTATAATATAAAATAATGATAAAATTGGAAATATGTTATCGTTGGTAGGAAAATCTTAGAAGAAAATATATTAAATGTAAATCAGTGATTTTTTACTTTTTATTTTAATTTGTTTTTTCTAGTATTTTTAAATTGTTTGACCACTTAAAAAAACAAACAAAACAACTTAATAATTTCATTTCAGACCCATTAAGTTTTAAGTGCAAAAAGCAAACGTAATTGATAATATTAAGTTGTTTTTGTTCGCTCTTTTTTTAGTGATTAAATAACTTTTAAAAAAAACAACTAAGAATAAAAATTAAAAAATCATATGTAAAAAATGAATTTCCATTTAATTTCAAATCATTAGATTGCATTTAATATATTTCCTTTCAAGTCTATCCCACCAATAATAACATATTTTCAATTGTATCCTAATTTTATATGATATAAATTTCTTTATTTTAATCTATTTATTCTTATAAATGACTTAAAAAGTAAAAATAAATACCTTAATCACGTCGTAATAATTAATGGTGATAATGATATGAATGTCAAATTATTTGTTTTAAAATAATTTTATTTAAAATTAAAAAAAATTGTCACTATATTCAGATGTGAAAAAATAAAAAATAAACATTTTATTCAAGTTTCATGTTTCAGGTTTCGGTGAAGTATTAGTTGAATTCTGGACTTAATTCAAAAAAAAAACAAAACAAAAAGGCCCCTTAACCTAAAGCTAAAAGAGATTCAAGCCTTCAAGTTGGATTTTTTTGTGTCCGTTTGGAAGAGCTTGTCTACCGGTTAAAAGAGTTAATTAAAAAAACTCTTTTCAATTTTTTTTGTATCATTTGGTTGTCACTCAGTAATGCTTTTGGATGATTAAAAAATATGTTTTACGTCTACTTAGATAAGCCCAAATTTAAAGTTTTTCTAAATAGATCTTTTGAAGTTTTTTTAATAACACTAAAATCTCCAATATAACCCTATAATTTAATATTTGCTATAGTATTTTGGTAATTTCATCATTAAAAAGCTCCTTTTTAATTAACAACCAAACGACCGATGATTTTTATTTAAAAGCTCTACTTCTAAAAGATTTATTTCTGAAAGATCTACCGTAAAAAGATCTACTTGAGAAACTCTTCCAAACATACTCCTAATCAATTATATGCGAATACTCTTTTTCTTTTTAGTGAGATCAAACTTTCTGAATTTTATTATGAATTATGATCACATTCTCAATTTTTTTTCTCAAATTTGTTTTGCAGGTCAAAGAACCACACAGTAGGTGGGGGACATGACCTATTGAACATGGCCTACAAGACATTTTTTTTAAATATGTATCGTCAGTTCGATAATGTGTAATACTTCTAAAAAAAGTCTGGTTATCAAGACTTCATGACCAAGTCAAGTACATTATTTTTGAAATACCATGATAACTAATATATATTAAAAAAAGTAAAGAAATCCATAATCGAATCACATATTTAAAATAAATAAATAAACCTTTCTTTAGTGTTAATCGAATACAATTAAACTGAATACTTTATGTAGGAATATTTGGGGAATAGATATCCCATCTTGGTAGGATAAGTATAACCTTCTTGTAATTTTAATCAATATCTCCTTCGTAGATTCTTTTAGAGTTTTTGTTTAACAATTTCATTATCTTTTTTGTCCTTTTTCTTTAGAGATTCTTAAGGGGTTCTTGTTTGATATTCCATTTATTTCCCTTTGTAGATCCTTAAGGGGTTCTTATCCTTAAGGGGTTCACCTTTGTAGATCAAACTTTCTGAATTTTATTATTAATTATGATCTCAATTTTTTTCTCAATTTTTTTTTACAGGTCAAAGAGCCACACATAGTAGGTGGGGGACATGACCAATTGAACATGGCCTACAAAACATTTTTTTTTAAATATGTATCCTCCTCAGTTCGATAATTGCGTAATACTTAAAAAAATAAAATATATAGAGAGAGAGTCTGGTTATCAAGACTTCATAACCAAGTCAAGCACATTATTTTTGAACTACCATAATAACTAATATATATTAAAAAGTAAAGAAATCCATAATCGAATCACATATTTAAAATTGTTATAAGAGCATCTCCAATAAAAACGTGGTTTATGACAAAAAAAATGTTATGTAGGATAAATAGACATTCTGTTAACAATTGTGTCACCAATGCAACCGTGCATATTCAACCTCAAGCTGACGTGGCAAAAAAAATAATAGACATTTTCAACATGACCGTCCACTTTCAGACGGCATGTTGCACAGCCTTTTTTTAGGTTGACTCACCAAACATTTAAAATTGACATTAATTTTTCATCTATTTTTGGTAAGGAAAAAAATAGAAAATAAAATTGGACAGATCATTAAAACAAAATATGTTTTAAACGGAAGCATTGAAGACTAAATTTTAAGTTGATTGTCTATCAAGTCCATATTTATGCTACATAGAAAGCAAGTATCTTGACATTGTTGTCATGTCAACAATTATTCATATGGAATGCATTTTTGCTTTGGAGAGCATCTCCAATGCAAGCATGGCTTGTGAAAAAAAGAGATGTCACGTAGGATAAATAAACATTCTGTTAATAATTGTGTCTCCAATGCAACAGTGCATATTCAACCTCAAGCTGACGTGGCAAAAAAATAATAGACATTGTCAACATGACCGTCCCACTTTCAGACGGTCTATTGCACATCCCTTTTTTAGGTTGACTCATCAAACATTTAAAATTGAGATTAATTTTTCATCTATTTTTGGTAAGGAAAAAAATAAAAAATAAAATTGGATACGTTATTAAAACAAAATGTGTTTTAAACGGAAGCATTGGAAACCAAATTTTAAGTTGATTGTCTATCAAATCTATATTTATACCACATAGGAAGCAAGTCTCTTGACATTGTTGTCATGTCAACAATTATTCATATGTAAGCCATTTTTGCATTGAGATGCTCTAAGTATAGAATCTACATTCTCCACATTGGTATGATATTGTCTGATTTGGACCTAAGCCCGCACGGATTTGCTCTTAGGACACTTCCCAAAATGCCTCATACCAATGGAGGTTATTTCCTTATTTATATTCCTAAATCATCCCCACGTCTAGCCAATGTGAGACTTTGGTTGCACACCCAACAATCCTCCCCTCGAACAAATTAAATTGAATACTTTATGTAGGAATATTTAGGGGATAGAGAACCCTTATTGGTAGGATAAGTATAACTTTCTTGTAATTTTAATCAATATCTCCTTTGTAGATTCTTTTACACTATGTTTGGATTACGTGGAATAGGAGAGAAACGAAAGGAAAAGTAAATGAGGAAAGGAAAGGAAAATGTTTTAATGGTTGTTGTTTGGATGATTATAAATTGAAAAGAAAGGAAAGGAAAAGGAAACCAATCTTATTTGGAGGGAAGAAATAAATAAATACATGATCGTACCGATTATATACCTATTTGAGGTCCTCATTTCTTATTGTTTGCTTTCGTTTTTGAGCATTTTTGTGAATATAATGTGTTTTATGAGCCTTGTGCAGGTTCACTATGGTTTGGAGAAGTCATTGTGCGGAAACGGGGTGTTTCCGGGGCTCAAATAGTCAAACATCATATACTCTCTCTCTCTCTCTATCTCCCTTCTTACTCACCCAATTTTCTACGAGAGTCACACGTCCCAAATCCAATTCTCTCTCTCTCTCTTCCCAATTATAAAATTGAATATCTCTTTCCAATTCTAACTTACATATTTTTCTTTGTTAAAATTTATTTTTTTTTCTTCTAATTAACAAGTTAGGGTTTTAGATTTGTTATACATACTTTTAAGATATTCTTTTGTTATTTTTTTATAAAAAAAATTGACTGTAATTTATTATTTCTAGGGTTATATTATAATTATTTCGAAAGTATCACTTGAACTAAATTGTTTTATAATTTTAGGTGATAATATCAAACAACCATACATTAAAGCCAAGAAAAATTATGCATTCATACTTTGAGAATAAAAAAAAAATGATCAATCATCGGGTGGGAGTGTATCAAGCTCTCTTTATAATGTCGGGGACTGAAGATCAAGTTTACTTTCTTCATCTTGGATTTGTTATACATACTTTTAAGTTAGTGTTTTGTTATTTTTTAAAAAATCGACTGTAATTTATTATTTCTTGTGTTATATTATAATTATTTCTAAAATATCACTTGATTACAATGTCAAACAATCATACATTAAAGCCAAGAAAAATTATGGTTTCATAATTTAAGGAAAAAAAAACGATCAATCATTGGGTGGGAGTGTATCAAGTTCTCTATATAATGTCGAAAACGGAGCATCAAGTTTGCTTTCTTCATCTTAAAGATTCGTTTTATATATATATATATATATATATATATATATATATATATGTATATATATATATATATGTGAGATATTATTATTTTCCACCCTAACTTTTGAGGTATTGGTCATTTTGCACTCTCTTGTTTCAGTATCGCCCATTTTGCACTTTCTATTAAGGTTGGTTTAACATATGTTAGCATTTCACTAAAAATACCATTTTGCCCTTTCTATTTAAAAGAAAACAATTAAAACAATTTAAAATTAATTAAAAATAAAAATACAATAACAAAAATAAAAATACACAGTGGAGATCTGGATCTCCGCATGCAATAACAAAAAAAAAATACCAAATGAAAGAACAACACTAGGTATGAAAGAACAACACTAGGTCTAAAGAACAAACACAAACCCGTCAACACCCACCGAAACCCATAAATGTTTTTGTCCAAAAAAACCCAGAATGAAAATAAAAACATAAACTAAAAATTTAAAACCAGAAAAATTCAAAAATTGAAAGAAAAAAAAAAAAACCATCGCCAAATCGCATCAGAACCCAATTTGTAAACCACCACCACTACTACCACCACATCGCCATACTCCCAAATCCCACCAAAACCCAAAAGTCAAACCGCCCACCACACAAACACAGTCAAATCCGACCGCTGCCGGCGACCAAACAAAACTCAAACCCTAACACGGCCGCCGGACTCCTTTGAAACACAATCGTCGGCCTCCTTTGAAACACAATCGTCGGCCTCAATCAAGCACCACCTAAACCATTTAATCCAAACAGCCACAACCCAAACCCTTAATATTGTTCAAAATTTTGAGATGGAGATGAGATATTGAGATTGAGTGGAGACGAGGATGAGAGATTGAGGTGGAGATGAGAGACTAAGGTGGAGATGGAGATGGAGATGTGAGATTGAGTTGGAGAGTTGGAGAGTTGGAGATGAGATCCGATACAGAGAGAGAGAGAGAGAGAGAAAGTGAAAGGTTTTTTAAAGTTTTTTTTAATTATTTTATTTAGTTTTTAATTAAATGGGTAGTTTATTTCAATTTTAAAATTAAATGATTTGTTTATTTAAGTTTTTTATTTTTTATTAACTTTTCCATATGTAGTTACCATTATACCCTTACTAACCTAACAGAATATTCAGTTTTGTAATGGAACAGTAACGGTAGGGTGTATAATGACAATTACTTTCAATCATAGGGTGCAAAATGGCCAATACTGAAACAATGGAGTGTAAAATGACCAACACCTTAAAGTCAGGGTGGAAAATAATAATATCCTTATATATAGATAGATAGTATTTCTATTGGTAGTTCGAACTGATATAAGATATATCAGTTCTTTGTATATGGATTATTGGATTTAAAAGATGCTTTGACAAGTGCATGCAGCCAAGTCAAAGCATTTAAATCAAATAACCTACATGCAAAGAACTGGTATATAGTTTGAACTGACAATAGAAAAATTGTACATAATTTTATTTTAATCTACTCAAATAAAAAATTCTGGATATACCCTTACATCTAATAAAAGTGTTATTTACTTTAAGAACATAAAATTATACTTTTAAACTACAACGATGCATACTTTCATTGGATAGTCGTATTTAGGGGTGGGCAAAAAACCAATAAACCGAACCGAACCGATAAACCGAACCGATCCAATCGGTTTTTTTTCGGTTTTCTTATGTTGACCGGTTCGGTTCGATTCATTTTTTTGAAAACCGATTGGATCGGTTTTTTTTCCGGTTCGTTATCCCAAACCGGAAAACCGAACCGAGATCCAACATATATATATATATATATATATATAAACCTTAGTTTAATGTTTAATAGTCCATAAAACTATAAAACTATGAAAGTGTGTCACATCATATTTTCTTATTAGTTTTTTTTATGAATATTATTTTAAACTACTATTTTCAATTTGTTCAAACCCATAATTTAATTTGGTCCAAGGTCCAAAAGGATTAAAATATGAAAATATGTGTAATAATAAAAGCCCAAGAATTTGGTCCAATTGGCCCAAAACCGAAAAAACCGAACCGAACCAAACCGGTCAAATTTAATCGGTTTTTGATCGGTTCATAATTGTTAAGTTGATCGGATCGGTTCACTTTTTCAAAAATCGAACATTATCGGTTTTTTATCGGTTCACTCCAAAAGTGAACCGATCCATTAAACGCCCACCCCTAGTCGTATTTCCGACCGAACAATGTAACTTTTCTCCATTTTTAATTATTATGATATAAGATATTAGTTGATATGATTTGATATGATTTGGTATATGTGATTCTAGTTATTAATTTATTATTATGTATAAGTGATTCAGGATCTGATTTGATTCCTCTATAAACTATAAATAGGCTTCATATTCTATGTATTATATTTAAATATAGAGTGAAATACAATTTCTTATCCGATTCACTATCACGCATATTCATGTACTACTTCTGTATTAATTGAATTGATCTACCTTATTTTGTACAATTTCTTGTCAGTTTCTCCATCAGTCTGTCATGCATATTCATGTACTGCCTCTGCATTAGTTGACTGACCCACTTTATTTCGTACAACATTTATTACACGGTGCTATTATCATGGGAACGAATCGGTTGGTCAGGCATAATATAAATATGTAATTACATAAGCATGAATGATTGAATCATTAGAGTATTCTGGAAACCGGTTTTGATTAAAACAAATGTCGTCCATTAAAAATGTTATCCATGATTTAGGTTATGTTTGGGAAGAGAGAGAGAAGGGAGGAGAGCTCAAATTTAGGGTTGACCCTGACTATTTTGAGGTCCGGAACGAAAATCTAAAATGGGCTCCTTATTCTTTTTATATCAAAATATCTCGATAACGACCGGTTATAAATTGTAAAAAACCTTATTGGACCTCTAATTATACTAATATCAATATGGACAAAACATTGACAAATATTTCTTTTGGATATTTGTTTATATTGAACCCAATATTATTTTATTTTGGGCCTTTTATAATTTTGGGCATTTTATTTGAGCCTTTTATAGTTTGAAATAAAACAAAAATAAGCCTCAAATTAATACTGAAATCATGTAAAATTGGGTCGTTTAAAGAAGGGGCCCGGGTCGGCCGCCTCTCCAGCCTTACACAAGGGTCTGCCCTGTCCAATTCATTGGTTGGTTGGAGAGATAAGGGAGAGGAGAGGAAAAGAGGAGGGATCTAAACTCTTTTCGGGCCCATTAAAATCAATCCTTCCATCATTGGACGGAATGAGAAGAAGAGGGATCTTATAAGCAGGAAATGACAACATTACCCTTATATTTTTATTACCCTTCAATTTATAAAAGGATAATACAGTAAATTTATAATCATATATCAATCCATCCATTCAATTCTTTTTTCAATACTAAATAACATGAATGATAGATATTATCCTCTCCATCTCTTGCACTCTCTCTTTCTTAATTCATTCATGCATCATATTCACTCTCTCCTGCCAAACACAACGTGAATCATTAGTCTTTCATTTTGTCTGGAATTAACACTCTAGACCATTATTGTTAGCATTTACGTTAACTTTTGTTTACATATAATATTTATAAAAAATAAAAATAAAAACTAAATTGATCATATTATCCATTACAATTTTTTTAAATCTCTATAAAATTACAGAAGCTTCTTAAAATGAAAAAAAAAAACACTGTTATAAAATTACCGAAAAGAATCCCTTAAATAGTGATGTCATAATAACCAGAATTTGACAAGATGAGGTAGCCTAGTGGTATGTCATCACACATACACTATGAGGTTGTAAGTTGAGTCTCTTCCCCTTCCCTAAACTCAAAATTATTGTAATATTTCCAAAAAAAAAAGTAACCAGAAGTTTTAGGCCTAATTGGATTGTACCGGCCGGCCCATATGTTTTATTTTCACTACTCATAAGCCTCATCTAGAGCGGATTTTCCATGGTAGAACTTTAGCTTGTTTTATATATAATGTATGAGTGGCAATAATGGCATTCCTTAAAAACCGTATATACACTCATTTCGTAATCAAACCCATTCAAAATAATAAATAAAAAATAAAAAATCTTTAGATTTTAAGTTAACCCCACTTAATGCCAAAAATATCATTTTCTTTAACTAATGCTACTTTGCCCAAATTTTGTGCTCAAATGATGTGGCAACACTATAATCCATTTATTTAAATTATATTAGATTTGCATGATTTAAATGAATAGATTAGAGTGTTATCACATCATTTAGGCACCAAATTTGGGTCAATAAGCATTACTATTTATTTAATCATAATGTATTGTATTTTTGTATGTACAGACCACCCACACCTATTATTATGTTATTTTATCTAATTTATTATTATTTAAAATTTTGTTATTATCTTTAATTCTAGGTTCTTTCTCTTCCCTCATTTTTTTTTGTTCTCTGTTTTTCTTCTTCAAATCAAACTCCATTTTTTTTCTCTCCTCATGTAAAGCGGGAAACATCACTCTCCATTTATTCTTGACTGTTTTCTATTCACAAAATCACTTCGAACGGGATTTTTCCAGTTGGAGATCCACTTTCTGTTTGTGAGAGTTGTAGGTATGTAAGATTTGTATCATATTTCAATTGATGTTGTTGAATATTTGATTCTCCCAATTTTGTTTTTGAAGTATTACATTATTACATAAATTCAGGGTTTTTTGGGGAGGATGATGACTCAAACCCACAACCTCGTGGTGCAAGAGTAAGGGGTTTACCACTGAACCAATCTCATATATCATATATAAGAGCATCTTCAATGCTATTATGCATTTGGATAAAATTGAATGGCATATATGCTAGTTAGATAATAAGGTAGAAAAAATATCTCCAATGCAATTATCTAACTTGATTATGGAGATAATGTGGCAAACTTTTTTCTAGAGAATATGGAGTTGAGTTTCTAATTTTAAAAACTCTCCTAGAAATGATGACTAGGGTTTCTAACTTTTTCTCACCAATATTATTACATCTCCTTTAATTGTAAAATAAAAATTGAGAGAAAATGATATAAATGATTGGTCAAAATTGATACATATTTGATTTAAAATAAAAGAAGGGAGAGAGTGAAATAAATGTTTTAAGGTGATTGGTCAAAATGGATATATATTTTATTTTAGATAATTGCATTGGAGATGGAATATGCATTTCTTAAAAAAAAAATTGACAAAAGTAGATCCATATTCAATATATATGTTTATGTGTCTCTAGTTAAAAACTCAAAATTGCATATTTGTATTGGAGATGCTCAAAAAAATTATATATTGTTACCATGGATAATCCGCCCTAGACTCAAATTGGTTGTTAAAAAGTAAGATTTTCTAGATCACCTTCACGCTTTCATTATGGATCACCTCCATACTCAATCATTGATTCGGATCACCTTCGAAGTCAATATGAATCTGGATCACCTCCAGAGTCGATCAATATTTCGGATCACCTCCGACTCAATCAACATTCTGGATAACCTCCGGCTCAATGAATATCCCTGATCACCTCCGGTTAGATCAACATCATGGATCACCTCCGACCCGATGAACATCCCGGATCACCTCCGGCTCGATCAACATCCCTGAATCACCTCCGACTCAATCAACATCCCAGATCACCTTCGGATTCAGTGGAGAGAAATTCTCCGGATTTGAAGTAGAAAGATGTTTGATAAAATTGAAGAACAACTAAACTCTATAAATATATATATATAGTCTTTTTCTCCTCATTGCGCACTGATATATAATATATCAGTGAATTGTATGTGGATCATAGATTATGGATAAGTACTGACAAGTGCATACAGACTTGGTCAAATCAATTAAATCTAATGGTCCACATCTAACACACTAATAAATATTTATCGATGCATATTGAGGTGAAAAGTTTTCTATATATATATATATTACTCATATATGAATCAATGATTTTGTTATTTTAATAACAACCAATTTGTTTAATTATTTTGTTTCATTCTCCATACTTAATTAGCAATTAATTTATATATTTTTTAAAGAAATTGAAAATATATTTGAAGTTAGTTTTTAAAAGAGAATTGTATTTCATTAAAAGAAATTGAAAATATATTTAAAATTAGTTTTTAAAAGAAAATCTACGATTTAAGAAAATAGAAACAGTTTGTATGATATATTTTTAATATCAAACCATTAATAGGGAACTTCCTTAAATAATTAATATGAAAGTACGAAACTATTAATTCCTTTTTAAAAAAACCATTAATAGGAAACTTTTTTTTTGATAAAAGATTAAAATAGGAAATTGATTAATAATTATCGGTGGGTGTACTTAATTACAAATTATTTATTCATTTTAGTATCGTCACTCATAATATATTATATATGAAATAGTTTTTAATATAATCTTATTTTTAAAAATTAATTCTTTATTGAGTCAAACCTTGATAATCAAGCCCAACCCACTCTATCATAGGGCTTGGCCTTAATTGGAGGATGGGTTATGGCCACCCAACCCATTTTAGACCTCTATCCTATAAACCAAGCGGTTCGTTTGTTTTTTCCACTTAAAACTTAATAGGTCTATATCATAATTATTAAGTTGTTTTGTTTATTTTTTTAAATGGTCAAACAATTTAAAAATACGAATAAAAAAAACTTAAAATAAAAAGTAAAAAATCCTGACTTTTTACTTAATTGCATTAAATGCAATCTAAAATCTTTTTTTCCGATATTATCCCCCATATATAATATATTTCTAATTTCATCATAATTATATATGGTATAAAAATCTTTATTTTAATATATTGTTAATTTTAAATGGCTTTTAAAAATAAAAAAGAACCCTAATCACTTCTCATATTGGTATTTAATATCAATACTTTATTATGATATTTGAGTGATGTATATATATTATTTTTTTAAGTGTTTTGTATGAGTTTTCCTGCTGCCCTTTTTATTTTTTGAAAAAAAAAACATTTTCTTTTCTTAGTAAAAATGAAGTTTATTTATAATCGAAGAAGAAGATCAGGATCATATGTGTTCATATGTAATTTTTATTTTTGGATTGTTTTTATTCCATATTATATGTATAATTGTCTAACATGGATATAAATGTAAAATTACTCAGTTTCAGACAATTTTACTTTTAAAAAACAAAAGTGTTGACAATACATTCAGATGTGAGGAAAAAAAAACATGTCATTCAAGTTCAGATTTCAGTTCATAATCAGTCTTCAGAAAAATTCAGAACTGTTCGGTCTTCAGATAAAAAAACAAATGACCCCCAAGTCTAAATTGATAATATTTAGTTGTTTTTATTTGCTCATTTTTTAGCGATTAAATAACTTTAAAAAAATAATTGAGAATAAAAAGTAAAAAATTATTTATAAAAAAAGTAAAAAATTATAACTTTTCATTTAATTTTAAATTATTAGATTGCATTTAATATATTTTCTTTCATGTTTATTCCACCAAAAATAATATATTTCTAATTTTATATGATATAAATTTCTTTCTTTTATCTATTTATTCTGATAAATAATTTAAAAAGTAAAATAAAAATCTCAATCACGTCGTAATAATTAATGGTGATAATGATATGAACGTCAAATTATTTGTTTTAAAATTATTTCATTTAAAAAAAAAAAAACCAAGCAAACAAGTTATCACTGCATTTAGACGTGGAAAAATAAAAAACAAATATTTCAGTATGTTTCAGGTTTGGTTAGGCATTAGTTGAATTCTGGACTTTATTAAAAAAAAAAGAAAAAAAGTAAACGATACAAAACAAAAAGACCCCTTAACCCAAAAGAGCTCCAAGCCTCCAAGCCTCCAAGTTGGACTTTTTAGTCTGTTAGTGTGCGTTTGATACGCGGGACGGTACGGGACAATGTGGGACAACTTTTTATTGTCCCACGTTTGACGCGTCATTAGCTTAGAATGAGACGGGATAAGGTGGGACAAAAACCGTAAAAAATTGTCTCACCTTAGACCCTCGGCCAGACTTGTCCCATACGACTTGTCCCATGCATGGGACAAGTCTGGAAAACACATTTTTACCCTCAAAACTTCAAAAAATTACAAAAATACCAACTATAAATTAAAAACTAATCTTCAAATCAGTTTTCATTTCATCCTCAGCTGCTTTGCCCCTCTCTCTCTTTCTCACACCCAACAGCTGCAGATCCATCCGCCAACGCTGCATCAGATCGTCGCCGATGCCTGCCGCTGCTGCTTCTGTTGACGCATGCCGCTGCTACTGCTGCCGCCGATCTAGAAGAGCGCGTTGATCGATTTTTGTGATAAAAAGGAAGCAGCTCCGGTTGTTTCTCTGATGGTTGGTTTTTTTTAATTTATTTTCATATTTGTGTTGGTTTGGTGTTGGTGAACTACTAGATTTGTGTGGATAGTGTTGATGGTGACGATGGTGACAACTTTCAGACTTGTGTTGTTTTCATTTTTTTTCAAATTTGTGTTGTATAATGATTTGGTGTTGACTGTTGATGATGATGATGATTTGTGGGAATTCAATTTTTCCAGAATTTTTTTCTTCCTTGTTTGTTTTCTAGATTGTTTTCTTTGTTTAATTGATTTAAGAACAAATTAATTATTATGATTAATTTTGTGCAATTGATTTGTTGTTTTTGTCTGTGGAATTTCATTGAAGAAACTTTTCATGGTGTTTGTGAAGTGAGAAAATGAAAAAAAATATTTATTTTTAATGATTTTTAATTAGTTTTAATTCAATAATATTTGATATTTTTTGGTATAAAAGAGGGCAAAGCCTAGAAAAAAGAGAATCCATAATTTGATATTTTTCAAATTCAATGAAAGAATCCATAATTTGATCTAGTAACAAAATTTTTTTTTTTCAAACTCAAAAAAAATTGTTATAAACATTCGAAAGAACAAGAGGGGTAATTTGGTCATTTGAACCTCTTGTCCCGTCCTATCTCAGCCATATCAAATATATAAATAGTACAATTAACAGTTTTGTCCCAGATATTTCAAACACAATTCGAAACAGCTATCCTATCATGTCATGTTCAGTCATGTCACATCAATGTGTCAAACGCACCCTAAGATGCGAATACTCTTTTTCTTTTTAGTGAGATCAAACTTTCTGAATTTTATTATGAATTATGATCTCATTCTCAATTGTTTCTCAAAATATTTTTGCAGGTCAAAGAGCCACACATAGTAGGTAGGGGACATGACCTATTGAACATGGCCTACAAAACATTTTTTAAAAATATGTATCCTCAGTTCGATAATGTGTAATACTTATAAAAAAAAGTCTGGTAATAAAGACTTCATGACCAAGTCAAGCACATTATTTTTGAACTACCATGATAACTAATATATATTAAAAAGTGATGAAATCCATAATCGAATCACATATTTAAAATAAATAAATAAACCTTTCTTTAGTGTTAATCAAATACACATTAAACTGAATACTTTATGTAGGAATGTTTGGGGAATAGAGAACCCATCTGGTAGGATAAACAATTTTAAATATGTGATTCGATTATGGGTTTCTTTACCTTTTTAATATATATTAGTTATTATGGTAGTTCAAAAATAATGTGCTTGACTTGGTCATGAAGTCTTGATAACCAGACTCTATTTATATATATATATTTTATTTTTTTAAGTATTACGCAATTATCGAACTGAGGAGGATACATATTTTTTTTTAAATGTTTTGTAGGCCATGTTCAATTGGTCATGTCCCACACCTACTATGTGTGGCTCTTTGACCTGTAAAAAACAATTTGATAAAAAATTTGAGATCATAATTAATAATAAAATTCAGAAAGTTTGATCTACAAAGGTGATTCTATAACCTTCTTGTAATTTTAATCAATATCTCCTTTGTAGATTCTTTTAGAGTTTTTGTTTACCAATTTCATTATCCTTTTTTGTCCTTTTTCTTTTGAGATTCTTAAGGTGTTCTTGTTAAATATTCTATTTCTTTCCCTTTGTCATTTTCTTTGTTTTAAGGGATATAATCATTTTCCCTCCTGTAGTTTACCATATTAGATACTTTGCCCACTCTAGTTTCAGTAATGGCCAATTCCCCCCTTGAAAACCAAAATATTAAACATTTTACCCCCTCTAGTTTCAATAATAGTCATTTTCCCTCTTGAAAACCAAAATATTAGATATTTTACCCTCTAACCATTATGAATTCTATTAGTCAACATCTTTGACCGTTAAGAAATCAATTAAATATCCATATTACCCTTGAACACATGATTTATTCCCCCTAATGATACGACTAATTGTTTTTAAAGAAAAAAAAATCAGAATTAAAAAATAAAAACTAATAAAACTATTTTAAAAAACAGAATTGAAAATAAAAAATTAAAAAATTAGCAACAAAAAAGTTTAGTATTTAAAAAAACAATTCAATATTTCAAAATAAATTTTAATATTGTTTTAGTTTTTTACAATTATATTATGTTATTATTTTATTATTCTTTTATATTAACATGTTTTAAATAAATTTTTTATTTTTACATTTAATTCATTATATTAATTTTTGTTTAAATTAATTTTTTAATTTTTTATTTTCAATTCTATTTTTTAAATAGTTTTATTAGTTTTTATTTTTTAATTCTAATTTTTTTCTTTGAAAACAATTAATGGTATCATTAGGAGGAATAAATCATGTATTCAAGGGTAATTTGGTCATTTAATTAATTTTTTAACAGTCAAAGAGGTTGACTAACGGAATTCATAATGGTTAGGGGGTAAAATGTCTAATATTTTGGTTTACAAGGGGGAAAATAGCCATTATTGAAACTATAGGGGGTAAAATGTCTAATATTTTGGTTTTCAGAGGGGAAAATAGTCATTACTGAAACTAAAGGGGGTAAAGTGTCTAATATGGAAAACTACAGGGGGAAAAATGATTATATCCCTTATTTTAATAATTTAATTCTGTAAGAGCTGGTATCTTATTTATTATTAATTTATATATATATACTATATACGTTTGTGATGACTATAAGGAAATCCTGTTTATAGATATAGAATATTACATCAAAATGGAGCATATCAAAACAAATGGAAACAAATACAATTTAAAATTAAATTCAAATGAAAAGGTAAATTTAATTATATAAAATCTTTCTATATTTCATAGATAATATTATATATATAAGTAATGCTACTTTGTCCAAATTTGATGCTCAAATGATATGGCAATACTGAAATCCATTCATTTAAATCATACAAATCTAATACAATTTAAATGAATGAGTTACAATGATGCCACATCATTTGGGCACAAGATTCAGACAAAGTAGTCTTTCTACTGTCAGTTCGTCCTGATATAAAATATGTCAGGACGAAGAAGAAGTTTTGACAAGTGCATACACTTTGAGTCAAAGTATTTAAATCTCATGGTCCACATTCTTCGTCCTGATATTTTTTATATCATGACGAACTGACAATAGAAAAATTAATATATATATATATATATATTCAACAAAAATATTACAAAATTCTATAAAATTAAACCAAATTCAATTGTTGAATTTCTTCTTTAACTGGAGACTAAAACACAAACAGAGAAGAACTAACACCAACACAAAATGGATGTGGAGAAGCAGTTTCACATGACAGGAGGGGCTGGTCCGACTAGTTATGCTAAAAATTCCTATCTTCAGGTTTCGTTTTTAATTCTTATATATTTGTTCATGTTCAGGATCTGTTCATTTCTAATTTCTTTTTTCTTTCCATATTTGTCAACAGAAAAATGTATCTGATATGGTGAAGCACATCACTTTAGAGACATTACAAGAGCTTTATCTTGAGCTAACACCAAAGACTCTAAGCATAGCTGATTTGGGTTGCTCTTCTGGACCCAATTCGCTAGCGACAGTCAAAGCTATGGTTGAAACTGTTGAAAAAACTGATCGTAAATCCGGTGAAGCCCCTGAATTCTATGTCTACCTCAACGATCTTCCTACTAATGACTTCAATTCTGTCTTTAGAGCACTGCCTGATTTTTACAGGCAACTTTCGATCGAAAGAAACGGTGCCTGTCCCTCCGTATTCATTTCAGGTTGCCCTGGTTCATTTTATGGAAGATTGTTACCTAAAAATTCATTGCACTTTATCTACTCATCCAACAGCTTGCACTGGCTATCAAAGGTGTGAATCTGTTCTCTCTTTTTTTTGAACAAATAACTATATATTTGGATGATGTTCCTTCTCTGGTCAGGCCAATCCTGAAAAATAGTTTCAGGACAGAAGTTACTTAAAGTTTCATTACGCAAAATCTAATTATGCAGGTACCTCCAGGTCTTTATAATGAGGAGGGCGGGTCCGTAAACAAAGGCAACATTTACATCTCTGAATCTAGTCCTCCAGCAGTTTCCCTGGCATACTTCAATCAATTCCAGGAGGACTTCTCCTTGTTCCTTGGATCACGGTCCAAAGAGCTCGTAGTTGGCGGCCGAATGGTGCTGATTTTGTTAGGAAGAGTAGGTCCTGATCATGTTGACAGAGGCAACTACATTATGTGGGAACTTCTCTCACAGTCCCTAGCCAATTTGGTTTCTAAGGTACATTTACGTCATAGCGTCATTTTCCATCGGCATAAGCTTTTGATCCGTTGTCACTAATTGGTATCATAGTCTAGTTAAACCAGGAGTTCTGAGTTCGAGTCCACCCACAAGCTTATCGGATAGTTATTAACAATTTAAACATGTGTGTTTTTAAGGCTCGGTGCAATTTTATTTTTATGTGATTTGCAACGTTAGATATACCATTTTGACACAATTTATATTTATTTAGGCCACTCGAAATGCAGATTTTTGGACAGTCCTATTTATGCATGTAAATTAATGTTATGATTTGTAGGGAAAAATTGAGAAAGAAAAGTTCGAGTCCTACCATACACACTTCTATGCACCATCGAAAGAAGAAATAGAAGAGCAAGTGAGAAGAGAAGGTACTTTTGCAGTGGACCAGTTTCAGATGTTTCAACCAGAGAAAAAAAGCTATGGTGGGAGTTATGGGTCTGCAGTTGCAATGGCAGTTAGGGCTATTCAGGAATCCATGCTTCGTCACCATTTTGGTGTTGAAGATGAAGTTCTTGACACTTTGTTTCATTTATATGGTAGACTAATGGATGAAGAAATGGCTAAGGAGGAAATTAAGGGCTTCAGTTTCCTTGTAGTTCTTAAGAAATTATAAATTATTTGCTGTGAAGTAATAAAATGAATTTCTTGCAATTGTGTGAACCATGTGTGTGTATAATATATACCTTTCCCAGGTTTGTCAATGAATTATAAAAGTAATTCATACGAGATTTCAAGTAATTTATTCAAACACCATATATAGCAAATAGTTTCAAGGTTCAGTCATGTAATCAAATTCAAAATTATATGCCAATTAATAGCTTAAAATAGCAACAACAATGCATGTGCGGAGAGACCTCTCACTTTTAAGGAGTGAGGGTAGATATATAAACGACAACGTTTATAATATTTGATTCGATACAATTTTTCTTTTATAAATATATTTATAGCATACTAGTACACATCACATTTTTGCTTTGTAGAATACACATAACAAAAGTGAGGTGATATGTATTAGTATATTATAAATATGTTTATATTGTGTACTTTCTAGAGAAAAATTGGGTTTCGACATACTCTAACCGACTCATTGAAAGGTTTTGATCAAGACACTAACAAAGGTTACAAAGTGATTCTCTAGTTCAAAGGTTGATCAAGACACTAACAAAGGTTTTCTAGACGAAGTGACTCTCTAGTTCCGTAGGGTTACCAAATAAGCACCGTAATTTATTTATTTTTAGTACCGTTCTAACCATGCATGTATGGTACAGATAAGTAACCATATAGCTTACATCTTCCTCTTATCTCTTTTCAACCCTTCTCTGTTCTCTCATTTGTGACAATTGGGCTCCCTGAGATTTAAAAGAAAGAAGTTGGGCCTGAAATTCAAAATGGGCTCATGTTGCAGCCTTATCGATTACATATAAATTTGTATATGTAACAGTATATATGGATATTCTAAATTCCAATTCTACCCAATAGTAGACCCGTAAAATTTCACCCGACCCACTAACAGGACCTAAACCCATTTGAAAATAGTGGTTGATGGGTTCAGTTTATCGGATAGGGTTGTTAATAGGTCAACCTATTAAAATCCATAATATAATGTGTTGGTTTTGAGTTCACCTTTGAAAAATCAGTAATTCGTTATAACCCATTAATATAAGGATTTTTTAAATATATATATATATATATATATGTTTATGAAATTTATTTAAAAAAATCTTTGTATTTATTGACTCAATAGTAAATAAGTTTAGCACCTATGAGCGTAGCTCAGTTGGTAGATGGACGAGTTTGGGGTTTGGACAAATGACTTCCAAATCAACAGCTCGAATCCTATCAATGACAAAAGCTTCAAAAAAATATATGGTCTAGATAGATAGATACCGTAAAAAAAAAATAGTAAATAGATTTATTAAAGTTGTTGAATTTATAAAAAAAAATATCTCTATAATTACATTTAGTATATATTTTAATAATTAATTAAAATTAAATTAAAAACTCAAAAACAATAAATTGATTGTATTACTATATTCAACCTTAACCCTAAAAGTAGTTGTCTTCTAACCCAAACAATTTAACATTTGTAGGGATAAGTGAGGATTGAAAATTTCAATCAAAGCATAATGAAGATTTATGGAAATCATGTTGGATTTCATTTTCAAGTTGTTTATTTTTGTTTTTCTTAAAATAATATGTTTAAAATAGAATGTTGGAGCCTATAGTGGACTTGATTGTATGAGTTTGATCATGCTTCAGTACTATTTATTTGTTACACATTAATTTAACAAATGGTTTCGAGTTTTATATTTAAACCCATTAAGCTAACGGATCGTGTTTGGGATGCGATAATTTTAATACGATCCAAATACGAAACGATACGAATTCATAATACCACGACCTATTGTCAGGTATATGGCTAGTAGTATAGAAATTCTCAGTAAATAATTGATGTTTTTTTTTTGAAAATCCACTAAAACATGAAATATGAAATATTGAAATAATCCTACCTATGATTTATTGGTGTGTTTTAATACATGAAGTGCTTAGAAAATTTTATATGTGAAAATACCATTAATTTATATTAACATCACTGAATTGTTTGTATCACGTATGCGAGAAACATCCTCTCCAAGTGTTACGTGACAAGATTACGACGGGAGATACATAATGCACTCCGCTGCAGCAACCTAGATATTTCTATCAATTTTTTTATTTTTTTGTTTGAGTAAAATCCAATAAGAGGGAAAACTTGGGCATCCCGACTAGATTTTTCCATCATGTAGGGCCGTAGGGGTATCAAATAGTCAAGATTGAATCCAGTGCCATCAAATCAGAACCTGATTTCTATGGATTGGATTGGACCTTTTGTAAATACTAGGGAATTCAATTTCCAGTAAACAAGTTACTGATCGAATATTTCCATGGTGGACCTAAACCTCACGTTTTGCATTCGTGCATTGCATGCTTTTGAATATTAGTTCAGTAGAACACAGAATTATTAGGAGAAAAACTTTTATGCGACGGTTTTATTATATCCGTTCAATTAAAAACTGTTATACGATAATTTTTAAAATTTTATTAATCAAATTTAAGTATTTTCATCACATAGTATGTTTTGATTGAGTGAATACACAGATAACTTAGATAACTTATAATCGAACGGGTCCGACGCATGGATCATTGCATTGGGAGAAAACAAAAGTGAGAGATTGAATTAATCTTTTAAATTCGTGGGTCACTCACAAAGATTTCTTTCTTTTTAACTTTATTTTATTTATTTTTAATATTAAAATCTTCTTTGTGCTCCTCTTTGTGCGGTGTAAGATGCTTTTCACTGGTTTTAATGGAAATTGATAAACTCAGAACTCTAAATTGGATTCTTACATCAGATAATTATGAAAATTGTTATGAACCCACCAAAATTTTTATGTAATTTTATACGCATACGTAAGTTTGAATTCAATTCACCAACAATTTAGTGTGTTGAAAAAAATTATGTCAGGATATCGCAACAAGGTAATAGTTGGTTACTGATCAAAGAAAAGCCAAATTAGCTATTAAAAAAATCATATTTTTATCCATAATTTTACGAAAATCTATGTGACAAAATATGCATACGTTACAAAATCTAAGCTCATGACCTCAAGCGAATCAGTCATATTTCATTGAAAAAAAAATGCTTATGTGCTTGATAATACAAATTAGGTAAGTTTTTATTCTTCAAACAGTATTGGCATCAATATCACAGTAAAATCGATCCTGAAGTTTCATGTTTATACGTACAAATATACAATCATTTGATCTAGACAACTCAAACTTTGTAGTGGGAATCGATGCTCTCACTTTTAAATTTTACCTTAATTTGATCACACATTTTTTTCCTTACTTTCATGCCAGTATGCTCACAATAGAAGTTTCAAGTTTCAACACAACTATCCATTGAGCCTGCAAATGCAAGTGGGCACTAGTTTGATTTGAACACAAAATCCTAGAATAAATAAAAACTATGTTCTATATAGAATCTATTTAAGTAATTATAATATATAAAATTTGATTTATCTTTATGTGTCTAGATGATATGGGTTTCATCCTTCATATAGAAAGATAATGCACTTTATAATTATGATCATTTCATAATAATTGCAAAATTGATTACAAAAACTTATAGATACGTCCTTTCTATTTAGGGTGACTTTCAGTTATGTGTGTAAAGACTAGGGATAACAGTTGGGTTGGGGAAATGGGGATGGATCATTCTCTATCCTCATCTCCATTCCCATTTGGGGGAGTTAAAGGGGAGATAAAGTGTTTTTTTTTTTTTTTCATTTAGTTATAGAAGGATTTGTGAGTTTATTTGAAATAGAACAATTTTAAGGAACCCACATTTGAAGCTCAAAATATCGAGTTGTTAAGATATTGTATCAATATTACCACCGCAAAATGTAATTTGATAATGTTAGAGAACCCACATTTGAAGTTCAAGAAGATGAATCATATTTGAAAAAACATATAACAAGATAATTATATATATATATATACGGCATGGATTTTATAACTTATAACATATAACCCATTGACTAGTCTTTTAGGTAAAAATTTAAAGAATGATTTATCAATTCACTATACTTTTTGAATTGATAACTTATTCAAATTAATCAATATTTACCCTTTTTCATTCACTTAAATATTGTTTGGTTGCTGGTATTGGAGATGTTCAAACCTTTTTTTTTTTTTAAGTACAAAATAATTTAATATTTAAGGAGAGAATATCATTTGAAATAACGAGCTCAACTAGGGTGAGTCGTGAGAACTTAACACAGTACTCACCTCAACTTTTGTAGAGATGTTCTTTATAACTTTGGTTGGGGGTAAATGAGGTCTCACAATCTATTGATGTAAAGGAGTTATGGATGGTTAGAGTATATAGATACTAGATGGTCACTTCTTGGCATCCAATACTACAAATACAATGGTCCTCACATAAAGTGTGGTGGGACGTCAGCCCAACAAAACTGCCATAGTTGCCACGTGTCCGGACCTTTAGGCTTTTGTATGGTAAAAATGTAGACAAGAGAAAATGTACACCAAACTAAAGTGAAGACTGATTTGATCAACTCAAGAAGGGCCATTTTGCATTGCATATATCCCCACCATAAACACAAGTGACCTGTGACTACAAGGCTGAAGACTAAAGTAGTCTAAATAGAAGACACCACTCACAAGTCACAACACAGGAATCAAGGAGACAGAAAAAACAATTTCAACAATTTACCCTTGCCTTCCCTAACTAGTTTTCTTCATCGACTTTTTGTAATAAGTCAGATTATTAAAATGCCGAACTACAAACCTTCGCTCATGAAACCTTAAATTTTGTCAATATATTGATCATCAAACTGCAGCTCATTAGCTGCATAGCACCTAATGGAATTGTATCTCTCTCGTTAATATGTATGGTTACCACCGGACTATTGTTCTTGATCATAGGAATTTGGGTTATGATATCCATTTATATATAGGGTAAAATTTGAACTAACTATAAAAGTAATAGAGTTATTATACTTGCCTTGATTGTTTTTACCAAACAATCCACTATTTGGACAGGAATACCCTCACCAAACAATCCACTAATGGAAGGAGGAAAGAAAGAAAGAAAAAAAATTCAATGGTGTGTTTAATCTATGTGTTTAATTTCTAGTGTGTTTAATTTTTAGTATTTTTAATTCCAAAAAAAAAATATATGAAGATGAAGATGCAGGAGAAGAAGAGGAAAGAAAAAAAAACAATGATGTGTTTAATCCGTTTTTTTATAGATTAAACACGCTAAACACGCTAAGACGTTAGGGTTCTAGCGTGTTTAATCTTTGTGTGTTTAATTTTTAGCGTGTTTAATTTATGTGTATTGAATTCCTAACCTTTTTAATTCCTATTATGTTTTATTTAAAATAAAAAAAACCTAAACACGCCAATTTTATTTTGTCCTTCTTCCCAATCATTTTATTTTGTGGCCAGTAACCTCCAATGGAGGTCAAGCAGATGGAGGTCTGCGTGTCAGTTGTGACCTCAAATAATTTTTAAAAAATTAAAAAAAAAGTTTTTTTAAAAGAAAATTATTTTAAGAAAATAAAAATAAATAGAAAACAGGGATAATTTTGACTTTTCATTGATTATTTAGTGAAAACAATGAAAACACTAAGAGTGATGCTATTGGCACACCCTCTACCGGTTTATTTATGCCCTACTTTTTAATTGTGTAGTATTATATTTTTTTCCTTTATCAAAATTACTTAAAAGGACATAAAATTTAAGGAAATAAAATCTTCTACAAAATAAATCTAATAAAACCCCACATTCCTTCTCAAAAAAAAAAAACCATGTTCTTGTAATCTGTTTCTTGAAAAAAAATATATGAATTCTTAAACCCTAAAATTTGATTCTTATACACAGTACAAAATATTATGAAAGAGTCTAATAACGATATCAAGCATATGAGAGAATTGTCTGAGAACAATATCAAACATTTGAAAGAATTGCTTGAGAATAACATGAAGCATCTGCAAGAATTGTTTAAGAATGATATCAAACATTTGGAAACAATTTATTCTCTAGAAGTAAGTTTGCAGTTTAGTTTTTTTTTAATAATGATATCAAGTTGTCGTTGTGTTGTAAACAACTCTGTTTTTTCTTTTCTTTTCCACCATGAAATAAGAAGAAAAAAACACAGAAAAATAAGAAGAAAAAATAAATAGTTCAATGGAGATGAGGGAGAGAGAGACGTATGCAGATATCAAAGATGGCGTATATTAAATTTGAAAAATAAGTAAAATGTTAGTTTTGGAAATAAATTAAAAAAATTAATTTAAAATTAATTAAATCATAATTTTAAAAAGTGAGGTATAAATAGATCAGTAGGGGTGTGCCAATAGAACCACTCAAACACTAATTCAGGAATAGAAAACCCTTAATTATATGGTTAAAAAGAGCTATTTATATATATACCGTCATTTTCTCCTCAGTACGCACTGATATAACTTATATCAGTACATTGTATGTGGACGACTGATTATGAAGAAGTTTTGACAAGTGCATACACTTTGAGTTAAAATATGTAAATCTAATGGTCCACATCCAACGTACTGATAAAGTTATATCGGTGCATACTGACTTGAAAATTTCTGTATATATATATATACCGTCATTTTTCTATCGGTGCGTATTTATGGATATTGAATGACCACTCATTTATAAATAAATTTTTTTTGGTAAATGCATACATACCAAGTCAAAGTATGTAAAACGAGTGGCTCACACTCAATGTTCTTATATAATTCTATCGATGCACATTTATGTGAAAATTTTATATATATATATCCTTCTTTTTGTTTCAATGTGGAATTCATCCTATCTTTCTTTGGTTTCATATGTTGTTCTCTAACAGTGGCAAGTTGTACATACATGCACATGGCATACCTGGTACAATAAATAGTCCATGGAGGTAAGAAATCAAGCAAAAGCAAAGAGCTAGACTTTTACGACAATAATCAAGGCTTGTTTATTTATAGAGTTTAATTTATTGTGACCACCCAAAACAGTTGTAATGATCATCATCATGGCACTCACCGATCACAATCCATATATTCAAGTATTTAACTTGAACAACTTACCATGATAACTAATATATATTAAGAAAAAGATAGTGAAGCCGAAAAAAAGTAAAGAACTCCATCATTGAATTTTGCCTATAAAGCTGAGCAAAGCACCATTACACTACATCACCTAGCCTGAGAAAGACTTGATTAGCACAAGCATAAAAATGGATGTGGAGAATATTTTTCACATGACTGGAGGCTCTGGATCCACTAGCTATGCCAACAATTCCTCATTCCAGGTTGATGATCACTTCTCTTTTCTCATCTCTAACTTTGTATTGTTCATTATTTTGATTGTGTACGGGATTTCAGAAGTGTAGTTATCACCGGACTATACCTGCGATCACATAATAATCATGTTTTGTTGGTTCTAAATTTTATTTCTATATTTGTTGACAGATGAAGGCATCGGATATGGTGAAGCACATCACTGTGGAAACTATAGAACAACTCTACCTTGAATCATTTCCGAAGACAATAGGCATAGCTGATATGGGTTGCTCTTCAGGAAGAAATTCACTACCAGTAATCAAAACTATTGTTGAGAGTGTTGAAGAAATAGGTGGTTTATTGGCTGAACCACCTGAGTTCTATGTCTACCTTAATGATCTTCCATCTAATGACTTCAACTCTGTATTCAAAGCCTTGCCTGATTTTTTCAGACAACTTATGGAAGAAAGAAATGGTGGGTTTCCTTCCATTTTCTTTGCAGGTTGTGCTGGTTCATTTTATGGAAGACTGTTGCCAAAAAATTCAATGCACTTTGTCTATTCATCTTACTGTTTGCACTGGCTATCAAAGGTGTGTGTGCTTTGATCTCTTCTCTTTTTCTCATTGGCCTAATTTTTTTCTCCATGGAGCATGATCACTTTGGTTGATGGTTCATCACTGATTGGCTAAGTGAAACAGAATCTAAATTATATACAATTATGGCAACCAATTAGTAAATGCCTAGAAGTGGAAAGACTAAAGAGTAATGCAGCACTAAGTTAAGCTGTCAATTCATGACTATAGTACTTTCCAACATATATACTTTACGGTAAGAATTATCAGATACAGAATTCAACACGTTTTTTTTTTTATGAAAGACCCTGATTTATATCGGTATAAATTAAATTTAAGTCTATTATATATATACCGGTGTAAATCTGAATCCTACACAACAAAAACGTGTCTGATCCCGCATACAACTATTAGAGTGTGTTACAGATATTTACACCATGTAATTAAATAATTACAATCTCATGCAGGTACCTCAAAGTATCTACAATGAAAAGGGGGAGTCATTAAACAAAGGCAACCTTTACATCTCTGAATCCAGCCCTCCTGATGTTTCTCTTGCATACTTTTTACAATTCCAGGAAGACTTCTCCATGTTCCTCCAATCGCGGTCGAAGGAACTTGTTTGCAGAGGCCGAATGCTGTTGATTTTGTTGGGAAGAGTAGACCAGGACAATCATGTTGATAGAGGCAACTCATTCTTCTGGGAACTTCTCTCTCGATCCCTAACTATTTTAGCTTCTCAGGTATTATATATCCACACAACTTTCAATTAACTTCTGTACTGAAATGTTTTTACTGATCTGACCAGAGAAGGACCTGAGATTTATATATGCACGTCATTCTTATATACGAATTTTTGTTGCTTGTGTACTTTGTAGGGAAAATTAAATAAAGAAAAGCTGGATTGTTACCATGCCCACTTCTATGCACCCTCAAAGTGGGAAATAGAAGACCAAGTGAGAAGAGAAGGTTCATTTTTTCTTGACCGATTTGAGATGTATCAACCGGAGAAAACATGTAATGGTACGAGCTATGGATTCGCGGTTGCAATGACTGTTAGGGCTGCTCAAGAAGCCATGCTTCGTCACCATTTCGGTCTTGAAGTTGATGGAGTTCTTGACACTTTGTTTGAGATCTATGGCAATATGGTGGATGAAGAAATGGCCAAGGAGGAAATTGAGCCTTTCACTTTCCTCCTAGTTCTTAGGAAATTATGAATCTATTTTAATTTCAATTAATTGAATGTATCGATATTCCAGTGATCGAATACATCGATCAGTATGCATGTACACAGGGTGCAGTGAGGATTTTCTTCATATCCAAACAGTCTAGCCAATAAGACCTGAGCCTTTAATTTATATTAAAGTGGGCACGTACCCAACCTAAACTCTAGTTTGTCTCTCTGTATAGGCTCTGTCAGTCACTTTTATTCTGCATCTACAAAATTATTGTCATCTGTTCATCATCACATCATCACATCATCCATCAAGTCCTCAATTTTCGTTGGATCGAAGTCACAAGAAAATTATGAGATGCAATGGATTCAATCCCAACTTCTGAACTCACTTTTTTTTTTCTCTCCACTAAAGCTAATTATACTCATCATCTTAAGTTCTTAACTGGATTTTGGTTACAAATTAAGGTAAAATAATAACCAATAACTTGGTTACACTTTTGAGACTAGCCTAACATAATAATGATGAGTTGTGCTAGGACAGTAGGAGGGCCCTAGGACCATGGTTTTTTTGAATAGAGTAAAATGGCGTCTGCTATATCAGTTTCATATCTATTGACCATTAGATTCAATAAATTTATTGATTAATTATTTTGAATCTAACTTAATTGTTTAACTATTTTGACTCGGTAAACATAAGAAAACTATAAATAAGCTGAATAAATGCAACTTTACAATTTCTTGTTGATTTCTTTCACTTTTGTCTTGTACTAGTACTGGAGGCCATGCAAAGAGTTCATGTTATAGATATTTGACAGACAAATACAAGTTATTTCTTGTCAATCAGATAAAGTTTCGGCAGTACCAACTTGCCTTTTTCCACATGATCGAACAATGGAGGATGATGATCATTTCATCTGTGTTGCTATTGCTCATGATGAGTTCGATTTTTTTGTTCTACTCCCCTGCCATTGTCGGCAACCTGAGTAATGAGCATGCCTTCCCAGCTCCGTAAGTTAGCTAATTATGTTTAAATTTGTTGTCCGTTATCAAGATTTACTAAAATAATGCACTATACGTGCAGTCCAGATAATAACTCACACAACACAACTACATAAAGAGGAGGTGCGCTATCTAGTAAATGCCTAATAAAACACTTAAACCTCTCATCATGTATATTATATATAAGCATGACAAATTCACTAAAATGTGGGGCACCTAATTATTTTTCACATCAAATCTATATGTCACAAAGTTTTATGAAGTACAAACATAAATTTGTCTTGGATACTATATATATGAGTCTTATTTAATGATCAGTTATTAGAAGTGTGGTTTCAAGAATATAACAACTATACTCTTTAAGTTAATTAACTTTTTTTAGGTAAAGTGGGACCTTAATCAAACTTTAAACATTATATTTAGGCATATCAAACTAGTAAAAAAAAATTGACAACAATATTTTATTAAG
This sequence comes from Dipteronia sinensis, assembly GCA_033220585.1. NCBI lineage: Eukaryota > Viridiplantae > Streptophyta > Magnoliopsida > Sapindales > Sapindaceae > Dipteronia > Dipteronia sinensis. The sequence continues at coordinate 6,340,842 of CM065638.1, read as the reverse complement.
AAACAACACTACACAACCAGTAAATCATCCTACATACTTTTCCTAACATAAGGAGGAAAGTACTCCTCCAGCCAGACTATCAAACTTAGCAAACAAGAGAATAACTAGAAACTTAACAAATTAAATTTTTATTAACAACAAGGCCCCGTTAAGATGATAATATTTTTGATTAAGGCTACACTGCCGAAATAACGTGGCAAGTTGATCTGTGTCAATATGGTTGTGATAATTAATTGGTATATAAATTTGGCGGAAATGGTGGGAAATATCATTCTTTTTATATTGAATTTTTGAAAGTATTACTAGTTTAATAAGTTAAGTTTAAATGGCACCAATAAACTAAAATATCCTCATCTCTTTCTTTTATTACGTTTTTGCCATTTTTAGGGTTTTTTTTTATAAAAAAAACTCTATTAATGGAGGACTATTGGAGGTTCTCCATCAATGGAAATGAAAGATCTCCATTGGAGGTCGAAATCCGACCTCCAATGGAGATCTCAACGAAGAAAATGATAAAAAAAAATTGAAAATTTTCATTTTTACCCAATAAATCTCGAAAATTGCAAATATACGTAATACGTCTCACAAACAACAAAGTAAGTCTCAGAAAATAGAAAATAAGTCTCAAAAATATTAAATAAGTCTCGAAAACACAAAAATAAGTCTCAGAAACACACACAAAACGTGAGACTTATTTTTGTGAGTGTGTTTTAAGGTTATTTTTATCATATCCACACTTTAGGTGTATTAAAACTTAAATTATTAAGTTTGTGATAATTTTAAAACTAACTCTTTAAAGAGTGCTATTAAATTTTTGAACCCTATAAATTTATGTATGTAAAACAAAAGAATTAGATGGATATTGACCATATATGTTAATGATGATAATATATATATATATATACAATTTTTCTATTGTCAGCTCGAATGGATTTAAATGCTTTGTATTTGGCTGTATACACTTGTCAAAGTATCTTTTAAATCCAATGGCTCACATGCAAAGAACTGATACTTCTTATATCAGTTCGAACTGGCAATAGAAAGATTATACATATGTCACAAAATCCTTCAAAAAAAAATTAGTAAGGTTGATTTTGAGAGTCAAAATCTTTATCCACGAGAAATGTCCATCTTAATTCTTATATTGTTGTCTAGTATTTTGTGAAACCAAAAATTGAGGGAGGGAGAAGGACATTGGTGGTGAATATGGTGGCATCCTATAATAATCTTAACAAACACTTCTCTTAAATTGGGAAACATAATCAATGGTCAAAAGCAAGAATCTGCAACTTAAAAACAAAACCCCGCAGCTACGAGATTTTGCACCATAATTTTTTTATCCCATTCTGTCATGTTTTAGAGTAAACTTCGTAACATTACGTAAGAGTCAAGATCCCAACTATGTAACAACCATAAATTACATAATTGGGGATGAGACAATATCAGTCTGAATAAGCATCCTCTGCCTATAAATCTCTATGGACGGTCTGCAAATGATATATATATATATATATATATATATATATATAAATTTTCAAGTCAGTACGCACTGATATAACTTCATTAGTGCGTTGAATGTGGACCATTAGATTTACATACTTTGATTCAAAATGTATCCACTTATCAAAACTTCTCCATAATCAGTGGTCCACATACAATGTACTAATATAAGTTATATTGATACGTACGGTACCGATTAGAAAAGGACCGTATTTATATATATATATATATATATATATATATTGCTTCTTGAAAGGCCTTGTCTTTTGGCACCCACCACAAAACCATCCCTTCCAACACGCTTAATTCCATCTTTCCAAATAAAAAGATATGGCAAAGTGTGCGTTATTGACTTGTCTTTCAGCAGATATATAGCCTGATAATATTATTGAAATCAAAAAGTAATCGGTACCATAAATATTTGATATTAAAAAATAAAGATAACCCATCTCTCAACACTGAGTCATTCAGCCAAACCAACCCAATAGTCATTCATGGTGGAATTAATCATGACACCAAATTAAAAGTTGCAAAAGGAGGAAAAAAGAAGAAATAAAAGGTAGGCAAAATAGCCCGATTAGTCACTTTTTTAAGATTATTAAATATCTAACCTCTTGATTCAAAAGTAAAGGTGATTTTTTTTTTCAAGTGAGATTATAAGGGATTTCATTGACAGTGAAATAAAATTGAGTTTTCTTTATTTTCAGAATTATTATATGATGATTGGTGCTGGTAGTCATTCTTTAATATAGTGATCAAAGTTTTTTTTTTTTTTCACTTTCTGGATGTTAAAATTAAGTCGTTGGATGTACCAAATATGTAATCGTCAAGATAAATTTTACTTTATTTATAAACTTAAGAAAAGCACTTGCGGGTTATCTGATGAGTGGGGACTGGGGACAGAGATTAAGAAAAACTTGGCGTGACTTATTAATTAATCAAGCATTCCAACAATTTACACTGTAGAACTTTAACATATTAATTTGTTTTTTTCTTATCAAGATTTTGGCTTGTTATTAGATAATGATTCAAAAGCTATATAGTTGATGGACTGAAAAGCTTATAATTAAGCATGGGATTAACCATCAATGCTTTCTTCGAGGTTCCATAATCATGACTACTTTTTCACGAAAGAAACACCACCCACATTTGCTTCTTTGGTTAATTAATCCTTAATTTAAGACAACCAATTTAATTTTCATTTCTCATATTTTTATTTTAACATTGAATAATGTATGTAATTTGGATTCTCTTACTTTTGTACAAATTTATGTTCTCCAATTATACAATTATCTCAAGTTTTGTCTTCAAAAAATATATGTATGTATATAATAGGTTTTAGTTGTGGGCTTTCAGCAAGGTTTTTTTTTTTTAATCTATAATTAAATATGTAACATTATAGAATAACATTACCACTTCTAAAAGCGACCACCTAACTCTAAAACACTATAGAACGTCATTGTAATGTTACAAAATAAATTTCACACCAAAAAAATGCAAAAAATAAAATAAATGACACCTTTATAATAATTATATATATATATTATGAATTTATGATTTTAAGTTTCGAAAGTAATTAATTGTCACATATACTAGATTGTTTGCAATCACATGAACACATTTATTGATATCCGTACTATTTATCAATATCGAAACTAGACAAGGAGAGTCTCAAAATCGTAGTCGATAAAGCTGCTACAAAATTTTCACATGGAGACTAATAGACTATGGACCTCTCTCTATATCTATTATATACTAGTAGCTATGCATTTAATTCACTAACGTCATATTTGATTATCATATGATTACAATAATCAAATCTCAAACAAATTCAGTGACCTTAAAAATCTTTTAATTATGTGATCATCTCCAAGAATAAACCAAATAATTAATAGAAACCATATGCATGCATATGTGCATTTAATCGAATCAACGAGTCTGTATTTATTGATCATATTCATAAATATAATTCTCAGAATCAACGAAGCTTGAGCACTTATACGCCGCATCACATTCACATATATTATATGCTCTAGATATCATAAGCATACTACATGATAAATAAATTGATAATTGCCCTCTTGATCAGAGATTCAGAGGCCTTAATTTGATTTGGTGATCGAAATTATATTCATAATTAACACATAATACTACAATCATTTTATTGAATTCAATCGAAGACAGCAATGGAGGTCCTGTTGTTCTCCATGAGATCAGATTCCAACCAGGATTCCTGTCGACGAAATGTCCTCATATTCTCAATGAACTTCTCAATTTTCTTGTTGAATTCTTCGCAGCTCAAATCATCCACTGGATTCTCCTTCTCGTCATACTCCACCTGACTGTCGATACCCACTTCAGTCATCGGAGTTGGAGTCCTTTTTTTTTCAAAAACGATGACCTCTTTGTCTTCCATTACTGCAACTTCCTCCTCTATAAAAATTTCGTCTTTGATCAATACGACGTCGTTGTTGTTGTTCAAATCGTCGAAGAAAGACTTTCCCGGATCATCGTCGACGTGGTTTCGTTGGAGCTGTTGCACTGCTACTACTTCTTCTGCTTCTTTATCGGTGCCGGCGGCGGCATTTGCTTTGGTGCTGACGACATGATCATCATCAGTGGTGGAGAATACGCCGAATTTGACAGAGAGAGCGATGACGACGATGACGGCGTTGAAGAAGACGAAAACAAAAGGAGGGGCGGAGACGAAAGCGGAAAGCCGACGGAGGAACACTGCGGCGATAGGGATGCAATATACGAGGAAGCAGAGAAACACTAAGGCGCCGAGGAGCTGGAGCCTGTAAACGAGCTTGGATAGGCTTCCAAGCCGGTCGTAGGTCTGATGGGTGGCGTCATTTTTGAAGTCAAATAAGTCATCCATTTTTCAACCAAACATTCACTCACTTCCAGTTTCAGAGAAAGAGAAGAGGAAGAAGAAGAAACTGAAAATTTTCTGCGTATAAATCGTTTCCTTATATAGAGGACTCGACAGTGGAAACCAATTTGTGTTTTTGATTAAATTTTAAGATTTATAATTTTCAAAAAAAAATATATTTAAGATTTATAACTTGAATTTAGGGCTTTTAAAATTACCCATTGGTTGGGACCTATGAGACGGGTTATAGTCTACCATTTATATTGTGGTATGAGTTTGGTAATTTTTTCGATCTCTGATTTCATTTCATTATGGTTTTGGGATTGTCAATCCCCGCTCTGCCTCGTCCATGTACCCATTATATATATATATATATATATATATATATATATATATATATATATATATATATATTTAATTATTTATTTATTTATTTATACCGAAGAACATCATCCAATATTATATATATATATATATGTATATCTACAACTTTCAATGTAATTTTCTTCTCTTTTTAGAGTTTGTTACTGAGCTATATTATGCTATAATTGATTTAGAATTTATTAATTGTTATCAGTTTTGTATTATTCAATAATTTTAATATAATCTTTAAAAGGTCATTACATTAATGGGATGTGATCGTATAAGACAAGGTACCAATCCTTTATTAGAGAATCTTTGTATCTGTATCGTTTATTATTATTATTATTATTATTATGTAGTTATCCGTGGCTATTCGTAACTTGGTTTGGTGGGTTCCTTCAAAGATGTGACATGTGAATACTACATATGTAAATATGTAAATATATATATATATATATCAATATTTTTTTGAAATATTACAGTAATTTAGGATTTTTTTTTAAATATTACATTGATTCAGGATTTTGAGAAGGGGGATAGACTCGAACTCACAATCCTCATGGTGTAGATGTGAGGGGCAAACCACTTGCCCAACCTCATCTTGTTATACAATTTTATTTTTGATATTTTTTATAATTTGGAGAAGTAATATAAAAAGTATTCTAAAAATTCTCGTTGTTTTGATTTTTGGGTATGTTTTCGATATTTCTATCAAAATTCTAAAATTTAGTTACACATATTTATCATCGAAACAGATATATATTTTACGATTTTTGATGTGCTTAATCGTTATTGAAAATAGGATTATAGGTTCAAAGTAATGTACTATTTTTTTAAATTCTGTATCATAATTGTTCGAAAACAAATAAATACATAAACAAATAAACCAACAAAGTACGTTGCTCCTTTTGGGAACATTGTGATATATTGATCATATATATTACCAACTACTTCATTTCCCGACATAATTTTAATGAATTTAATGTACCATCTTTGCTTCAAATTAAAGACATGATTCATCTTTTAACCATTGATCTTGAAAGAACTGGCCTCAAATCATTTCAATCAAATCAAGTAGGAAAATAATGCAAAATCCAAATAAGCAATCAAAAAACCAGTACAAAGTAGTTGAGATTGAAGTGACATTAAATATGTAAAATAAAAATTGTACACAAATATTATTGATTTCTGATTTCATAATGATTTTTATATTACCATTCAAACTTGCAATTACTCAGCTGAAACGTACGAAAACAAAAACAAAATGAAGCAGAGAGCAGAGAGTCGAAAATCGAAGCCATACTTTGCAGGATTTTACGTTGTACAGTAATCACATACACACACAGAGAGTCCGTACAGATCAGTGACAGTAGTTGGATGCAGCGTTTTCTGGGCTTTTGTGTTTGTATTTGAGTGTGTGTGTGAGAGAGATAATCATATATTATCACGTGGACTCGGTTCCTGAAACTCGCTACATTGCTACAACGTACGAATGAGACAGAGTTTGTATTTTTTTTGCTTAAAAATGGTGTCCTGATGGACCTGATTTACGGTTAGGTAATGCTGTTACATTTTTGCATTAAAATTCGAAATAAAGATAAATTATGGCAACACATCAGAATACTACTGCTGACAACACATCAAAATACTACTGCTGACCCATCAGAACAGAGCAGCAGCAGAAGAAGACCACCTTGAAGACTTGTTGCTTTGTCAGACACGCGAGTGTTTACAGAGTCACAGACTACACCCCATTAGCTTAGCTTAATTAGCTATTCTATAGTCTACGAATTTTTATACAATCGTGTTGTAAGAACTTGCACCAACATCGATCTATATACAAATTATCGATTGTGGGATCTTGAATTACCAGACTGCATAAGTTAAGGATTTCAGATGAGAAAACATATTAGATCTTGTACCTGAAATCTGCAATTGCAGATTAAAGGAAGGAGACAAGAGATATATGCCCCGTGACTGCATTTGCAAGTGCAAGTACCTCCTTCTCTACTTCTATTACACTCCAATGAAATATATATATATATATATATATATTTTTTTTTCTCACCTTACGATGAAATGATATCAGTTCCAGGATCAATTTAGTTAAAATCTATTTAAACTTAATTAATGATTTACGATTTTCATTATAATCTTAAAAGTTCAATTCGATCCTGATAAGATATATATATATATATCAGTTATTCTTTTTTCAGATATAAAATACATTAATACATTGCATATAGATCATAGATATGATAAACTCTAACAAATATATACGATATGAATTATAGTAATTAAATTTAATAAACTATATATATAAAAGCAAAATATATATATATATATATCTATCGGTTCGTACCGAAAAAAAAAAAAAAAAGTTTTAAAATTTATATGGAGCTAAGAGTGAGAGGGAGGCGGTGAAAAAAGCAGAGGACCGATGCAGAGTACTCATATGGGGTCCTCCTTGTTCAATGGTGACTGTGACCAGCTGTTTACTGCTCTTCAGAACCACACAAATAATGAAAAAAATCAAAAATAAACAGTGGCCCAATTTGTTTTATATATATATATATACATATAAAATTATAAACAACTAGTATTAGGTCTCTGTGGACCTCTCTTTCTCTGTGTTTTTTTTAAATAGAGATTGAGTTTGACAGAAGAATAGAAGATTGGACACCCTCTTAATTGCTTTTTTGTTTTTATTTTCCTCCCAAATACCAACATTTTATTTTCTCCTTCTTAACATTCCCTACCTATAAGGCTACAACTACAAGTGTCACTTGTAACTTAAACTTCTCTAATTTGAACCCCAGGCCCTCCCACGACCTCTCCACATCAACTACTAGAAAAAAGCCTTTGTGTCTGCTTGCATTATTAAAGTTAAGTGTGTAGATTTATATTTATTAATATTTTTGATAAAGTTCTGCATAATTTTCAACTGTCTACTGATCACTCAAAAATCATCCAACCAAACCCTCGATATAAAAGTGATAAAACGTAAATGAAAATTAATAAACAGGACACGATAACAACTTTAAACCTCTCGAGCTTAAAATGTTGGAAACTAATCCGTTGATTATTTAGAGTTGATTCACTAAGAATACCATTAAATAGTAAATTTGAATAAAAATCAAATTTAATTAGTTGGCACTTTCCTTTTATTTACGTGACAGAGTTTTAAATGCCATATTTGCCCATTAGTAAAAATCACATTTTAGATCTTATTTTTAATGATTAATCACATCTTGTCTTCATTCGATTAATGTCATCATTTCAAAAAGAAAAATGCTACATGTGCATTTTGTTAAATTCAATAGGGAGAACAGTGGGCATTTTGGGGGAGCCATGGTGCCTGCATTATTTGACTTGAGTAAAAAAGTTTGGCCCAAAAAGTCACTTTTTCCAAGACCTCTCATCACTTATCACTTATCACAGAGGTCTATCAGCAATTTGTCATATTCTCTCTCTCTCTCTCTCTCTCTCTCTCTCTCTCAAACCCTCAAAAAGATGCATTTCATAGGGCTCAATTATTCAATAATCAACATTCTTCTCTACCATGGATAACATTTTTTGATCATCTTTGAAAGGCTATGTGGTGGTTTTATATTTTAGATTATCTATCCCCAAGAGCCTGAAGTGGATTATAATAAAATCTTATTGTCGGTTAAAGTGATTCAAGCAAAATCCTCTTTGAAAAACTGGTTTTTCAAAGTAATGATGACTGATTTTTATTTTTAAGCACCCTTTTAACATCATAATGGAACTTTCTTGCCTGTAAAGATCAATGTTGGAGAGAAGAAAATATGTAAAGGTATCTAGTGATAATTTCTAAATTATTATGTCTAACTTTTTTCCTTTTGCTGCTTTATGGATGGATTATGAATTCTAACTAAAATTATGGATTCGAGTCCTGATTCAAATATACTCAGCCCATCTTATTTAGATCAAATTAGATTGGTTGACTGATATGTTTTTAGGTCTTCACATCTACATCATTAAATTTATGGGTTCCAGTCGTGTAACTCTTCCCAACCACGTTAATTGTAATATTAATGCAAGACAACTCAAAAAATTAGCCAAAACTAAAACAAATTATATGGTAAGTGGGTTTGTTCATTAATTATATCATCTCATGATTTATGTGGAAATGATAACTCATTTGACACATCATTTAGATTAATTGTTTTAATTCTATAATATTACTCTAATTGTAATAGTAAAAATAAATAAATATAATCCATATATGGGTCTAGGATATGGCCATGATTCTTGGATCAAGACTTATAGATGAGCCCAAAGTTGAACATGGACCCATTCAGAAGAATTTGGAAGCCTCAATTAAGACAATATATGGACTATAAAGCCTGGTCCAATCAGCTGATCACACTGACCAGCTAACAATTAAATATTCAAATCTTGTTTGCTAGAGTAATGTGTATGATCACTTGTAAAATAGATGCAAGCCTCGTACAAATATCAGGAATCGTTAATTGTATTCAAATCAACATGATTATATTTCGGAGTGTTAAGAGCAATTTAACCATCATCTACTATTTTTTTCGGTTTTTTTTTCTAGCTGCTTTAACTCTATCCTTGGCTCTATTTATCGGTTTGAGTAAGATCCGATTTAGTTAAAAATTAATTGAATGAATAATTCATAAAAAGAAATCCTTCTGTTGTATTCCATATATTATGGTAGTTCCATACCGTGTTAATTATCAATTATTGGGAATTGAGATTCCTAAGCAATACGAATTAATAGTTATATATCGGGATAGATATTACCTCCCATTTTCTGTTTTCAAACAAATTAAATTGAAATGATTGAAGTAAGTGAAAGACCTACATGCATAATAGTAAAAGAACTGAACAAATCTTAATCATTTATTTTGTTTTGTGCTTAGATGTCACTAGATTATGAAAAATCTAGAAAAAAAAGCCAATAATATAATCCTAATCCATGTTCCATAACTCTGAGTTAGAACTCTTGTTTTGATTTCGTCTTTTGCGTAGATTGTGCTGAGGGTTCATATCCAACTTGGATGTAGCCATGTAGGATTAATGCTTACTGTAATACTATTGGTAGTATAATTTTAATATAATGGCTTTGGTATTATTTTCTTTTAAGAATGTAATCAGTCCAACATTACCGATATTGCATATGAAGATTCCAAATAATGATATTCACAACAGACTGCAAACATAAAGCCGGCAAATCTAATATTATAACTCCAATAACAATGATTTTTGGCTTAGTTCTTTGATTAGTGTACACACAAAATCTCTATAAATAGCAAAGAACATGCATATCCCACAAATCAGTTTGATTCCATTTTAGAGAGGAAAATTTATAATAAGAAGAATTAGCTAGAGCTAGTGACATGGCTAAAGCAAACAACAAAACATCGATGCTTTTGAACTTTCTTTTGCTTATCTCTGCTTTTCTCGTGTTCTCCATGGCTGAGAGCAGACTCCTTTTTGGTAAGTACTTAAGAATATTAAAAGAATTTTATATATCATTCACTACGAGTCTACGAGCACAGTTTAAAATGTAATTCCTATTATTAGAAATAAATTTTCTCACACTTTATAATTTAATGGTTAAATGTGAGACGTAAAACCTCTATTATAGGAATCGAGAGAGAAGTGTACAACCACTTTGCTAAGAGTGGATATGTACATTTATATTTCTTTTTGTATGAATTATTTTGACCAATATAGAAACATTATTCCATTTAAATTTCATATAAAAAAATGATATAACTTTGTTATGTACTTGATATGCAATATATGAGCACAGCCAAATCGAGCCCAGAATGTGATGCAGTGGTCGGAGTAGCAAGCGGGGACACATGCTCTGCAATTACACAGCAATTCGGGTTGACAGCTGATTTCTTCGGCTCTGTAAACCCGAATATCAATTGTGATGCTCTCTTTGTTGGTCAGTGGGTTTGTGTTTCTGGCACAGCTTGATGCTGCAGCTGCACTACTCACTTGAATTGGCCAAATATTCCTACAAGACCAAGTGCTACCTAATGCATGAATAAAGAGAATTGTATCAATTCTCTACTTACCTTTAATTACTTTTAAACTTTTTGTATTGTCTTTTGTTTTTGTTGGGTTAATTGTTCATGTATTATCATTGGATAATATTGTTCTTCTAGTACTTATTGTAACATGATGATATATGATCATAATTTCAATTATCGATATTGCCTTATTCAGCCTTAACTTTATAATAATAATTTTCTAAACGTATGAATACTGTTTTTGAGTTTCACAATATTTTAACAAAGAACACTAATCAAACAATTAACTAATTCATTTTATATCTGGTTATTCATTTAGCACATCTAATATACTGTCTCTTAATCCTAAAATCAATTATGTACTACGAAAACTCCTTTAACATGCTAATATTGTAGATGGTGAGACTAAAAGTGATGAGACATTGGAGTTATCAGATTGATAATTTATTATTAAAAAAAACACACAATTTTTTATGGATTAACAATTTTTATATTTTAAAAAAAAAACACAATATTTGTAAATCACATATAAATTCATTTTGAAAAATTGCAATATTTTAAAAACAGGTTTACCAAATAAACAACTCCTTTCAAAAATTAACCCTTTCCCGTAATATATATATATATATATATATATATATATATATATATATAAAATCCCAATGTCGCCCTTCCACTTAACGTGGGAATATTATCACCTTGCGGGTTACAACATCAGATGACAAATTTTTTTAACAATCCGAAATATGATATGAGACAGACCACGCATTATTTTTATAAATTTTAATGCCACATGTTTTTTTTAAAGGGAAATTATCATTTTCCCCCTGAGGTTTGCCATATTAGATAAACTGGTCCCTCTAGTTTCAATAATGGTCAGTCACCCCAGAACCGAAACTATTAGTCATTTTGCCCCTTCTGTCAAGTTTTCCATCCAAAAAGCCTTTGACTGTTAATTGAAAAATCCATTAGGGATCGAACCCTTGACCTTGTGGTTAAAAACCACACACTCCAACCACCTAAGCTACTCCAACTTATTATTGGATGTAAGTTGATTTAAATGTATATATATATATATATAGTTATATAATTTGTTTTAAATAATTTAAATCTGTTTGTGTAATTTAAAATAAACTCATATATATAATTTAAAATAAAATTATATTTAATAATAATATACAAAAACAAATTTATGAAAATAATAATAATAATAAGAAAACAAAAGGAAAACCAAAAAATCCAGAAAATCAAAGCTCGTAATTTTTTTCAAATTCCTTTTAAATATATGAGTTTATTTTAAATTATAAATAAACTCATATTTAAAATAAACTCATATATTTAAAAGGAATTTATTATTATTATTTTTTTCTTTCTTTTTTTTGAATTTTTTCCCTTTTCAATTTATGGGCTTTGATTTTCAGGGTTTTTTTTTACCAAATTGAAATAATATATTTTTTGAAAAGGAAAAAAATTCAAAGAAAAAGAAAGAAAAAAATTAACGGGTTTTGATTTTCTGAATTTTTTGGGTTTCCTTTTGTTTTCTTATTATTATTATTATTTCATAAATCTATTTATATATATTATTATTATTAAATATAAGTTTATTTTAAATTATATATATAATTTTATTTTAAATTATATATATAATTTTATTTCAAGTTTACACATATTTAAATTATTTTAAACAAATTATATAACTATATATATACATTTAAATCAACTTACCTCAAACAATAAGTTGGAATAGCTCATGTGGTTAGAGTATGTGGTTTTTAACCACAAGTCAAGGGTTCAATCTCTAATGGAGGCATTTTAATTTTTCAATTAATGGTCAAAGGCTTTTTGGATGGAAAACTTGACAGAAGAGGCAAAATAACTAATAGTTTGGGTTTTAGGGGGTTGACTAGTCATTATTGAAACTAGAGGGACCAGTTTATCTAATATGGCAAACCTCAGGGGGGGAATGATAATTTCCCTTTTTTAAATTCTCTCATGAGTCATGATATCCATTAAATAATAATAATAATAATAATATTGTTATTATTATTATAAAAATTTAACATCGAACAAATCATATGGTTAAGTGGTAAGAGCGCTCGTTCATTCCAGATTCGAATCACCGCTTAGGAATATCAAAATTACTCATTGGTCCAGAGATCCATGGGGACCCGCTCCTAATAAGGGGCAGGTTTAGCCGTACCATTTAAGTTGTGGTATGAGGCCATTATTTTTTTCAATCCCCGATTTAATTTTGGTACTGTTACGGGATTTCAAGTCCCTACCCCTGCTTCTTCCCCATACCCGTTATCGATTAGTACTAAAATTAACACTAAAAAAATTGTACTGTGACTATCGTCTTCAGAAAACATAATTTTCCATTCCATTAACATAAGTTTCCTTTTTTTTTCTCCATTGAAACACTACTCCATTCAATATCATTATATATAATATACGCCGTTCATTCCAGATTCGAATCACCGCTTAGGAATATCAAAATTACTCATTGGTCCAGAGATCCATGGGGACCCGCTCCTAATAAGGGGCAGGTTTAGCCGTACCATTTAAGTTGTGGTATGAGGCCATTATTTTTTTCAATCCCCGATTTAATTTTGGTACTGTTACGGGATTTCAAGTCCCCACCCCTGCTTCGTCCCCATGCCCCGTTATCGATTAGTACTGAAATTAACACTAAAAAAATTGTACTGCCCCCCCCCCCCCCCCCCCCCCCCCCCCCCATTATTATTTATTTATTTTCATATTATTCAATAATAGTTATATGATCTTTATCAAAAAGTCATTAAAAAAATACATTAATGGGATGAGACAAAAAACAATCTGCACTGTTTATTTTAAAGTGTGTATTCATAGGGGATGATATTTCTTATACAAATTGATATTGGGGATGGTATTGAAAAACCCGTCTCAGGCCCGTACCATTGACATCCCTATTGCATCTACTGCAATCAGTATATTAAAAAAAATCGAATTGTGTATGGGGTTCCTTGTAATCTACCGACGAATCAAGTTCTCTTTCTTTAAAAAAAAAATAAAAAATTCATGGTTTGCGTGTAGGGTTTATGGAACTTAATTCCTCAAAATACTAGTAAATACTAGAATTTTAAATTAGGAACTTAATATCTTTTCCCTAGTTGGGATTCCTGATTACTAAACACGTCATAATTGTAATAGTAAAAATAAATAAATAAAATCAATATATGGGTCTGGGATATGACCATGATTCTTGATCAAGGCTCATAGATGAGCCCAAAGTTGAACATGGACCCATTCAGAAGAATTTGGAAGCCTATATTAAGACAATATATGGACTATAAAGCCTGGTCCAATCAGCTGATCACACTGACCAGCTGACAATTAAATATTCAAATCTTGTTTGCTAGATTATTGTGTATAATCACTTGTAAAATAGTTCAAGCATCGTACAAATATCAGGAATCGTTAACTGTATTCAAACCAACATGATTATATTTCGGCTGCGGATGCAGTGTTAAGAGCAATTTAAGTATTTAACCATCCTCTACTATTTTTTTTTTCTGGTTTTTTTTTCTAGCTGCTTTAACTCTATCCTCGGCTCTATTTATTGGTCTGAATAAGATCGGATTTATTTAAAATTAACTGAATGAATAATTCATAAAAAGAAATCCTTCTATTGTATTCCATATATTCAGTAGTTCCTTGCCATGTTAATTACCAATTATTGGGAATTGAGATTCCTAAACAATACGAATTAATACCTATATTTCGGGATAGATATTACCTCCCATTTTCCATTTTCAAATAAATTAAATTGAAATGATTGAAGTAAGTGAAACACCTACATGCATAATGGTAAAAGAACTGAACAAATCTTAATCATTTATTTTGTTTTGTGCTTAGATGTCACTAGATTATGAAAACTCTAGAAAAAAAAAACTAAGGATAGAATCCAGATCCGTGTTCCATATCTCTAAGTTAAAACTTTTGTTTTGATTTCATTTTTTGCGTAGATTGTGCTGGGGGTTCATAACCAACTTGGATGTAGCCATGTAGGATTGCTTATTGTAATACTATTGGTAGTTTAATTTTAATATAATGGCTTTGATTATTATTTTCTTTTAAGAATGTAATCAGTCCAACATTACCGATATTGCATATGAAGAAACAAAATTCCAAATAATGATATTCACAACAGACTGCAAACATAAAGCCGGCAAATCTAATATTATAACTCCAATAACAATGATTTTTGGCTTAGTTCTTTGATTAGTGTACACACAAAATCTCTATAAATAGCAAAGAAGAATATAGAACATGACATGCATATCCCACAAATCAGTTTGATTCCATTTTAGAGAGGAAAATTTATAATAAGAAGAATTAGCTAGAGCTAGTGACATGGCTAAAGCAAACAACAAAACATCGATGCTTTTTAACTTGCTTTTGCTTATCTCTGCTTTTCTCGTATTCTCCATGGCTGAGAGCAGACTCCTTGTTGGTAAGTACTTAAGAATATGATAAGAATTTTATATATCATTCACTACGAGCACAGTTTAAAATGTAATTCATATTATTAGAGATGAATTTTCTCACACTTTATGATTTAATGGATAAATATGAGACGTGAAACCTCTATTATAGGAATCGAAAGAGAAGTGTACAACCACTTTGCTAAGAGTAGATGTGTACATTTATATTTCTTTTTGTATGAATTATTTTGACCGGTATAGATATATTATTCGATTTAAATATCATATAAGAAAATGATATAACTATTTATGTACTTGACATGCAATATATGAGCACAGCCAAATCGAGCCCAGAATGTGATGCAGTGGTTGGAGTAGCGAGCGGGGACACGTGCTCTGCAATTACACAGCAATTCGGATTGACAACTGATTTCTTCGGCTCTGTAAACCCGAATATCAATTGTGATGCTCTCTTTGTTGGTCAGTGGGTTTGTGTTTCTGGCACAGCTTGATGCTGCAGCTGCACTACTCACTTGAATTGGCCAAATATTCCTACAAGACCAAGTGCTACCTAATGCATGAATAAAGAGAATTGTATCAATTCTCTACTTACCTTTAATTACTTTTAAACTTTTTGTATTGTCTTTTGTTTTTATTGGGTTAATTGTTCATGTATTATCATTGGATAATATTGTTCTTCTAGTACTTATTGGAACATGATGATATATGATCATAATTTCAATTACCGATATTGCCTTATTCAGCCTTAACTTTATAATAATAATTTTCTAAACGTATGAATATTGTTTTAGAGTTTCACAATATTTTAACAAAGAACACTAATCAAACAATTATTGAATTCATTTTATATCTGGTTATTCATTTGGCACATCTAATATATTGTCCCTTAATCCTAAAATCAATTATGTACTACCAAAACTCTATATTGTAGATGGTGAGACTAAACGTGATGAGACAGAGTTATCAAATTGATAATTTATTATTAAAAAAAACACACAATTTTTTATGGATTAACAATTTTTATATTTTTAAAAAACACAGTATTTGTAAATGACATATAAATTCATTTTGAAAAATTGCAATATTTTAAAAACAGGTTTACCAAATAAACAACTCCTTTCAAAAATTAACCCTTTTCCCGTAATATATATATATATATATATATATATATATATATATATATATATATATATATATATATAATCCCAATGTCGCCCTTCCACTTAACGTGGGAATATTATCACCTTGAGAGTTACAACATCAAATGACAAATTTTTTTAACTGTCGGAAATATGATATAAGACAGACCACGCGTTATTTTTATAAATATAATGCCACATGTTTTTTTTAATTCTCATATGAGTCATGATATCCATTAAATAATAATAATAATAATTATTATTATTATTATTATTATTATTATTATATATTGAAATTTAACATCGAACAAATCATACGGTTAAGTGGTAAGAGCGCTCATTCATTCCAGATTCGAATCGCTGCTTAGGGATATCAAAATTACTCATTGGTTCGGAGATCCATGGGGACCCGCCCTTAATAAGGGGCAGGTTAATCCGTATCATTTAAGTTGTGGTATGGTGCCAGTATTTCTTTCAATCCCCGATTTAATTTTGGTACTGTTACGGGATTTCAAGTCCACACCCCGCTTCATCCCCATACCCCGTTATCAATTAGTACCGGAATTAACACTAAAAAAATAGTACCGTGACTATTGTCTACAGAAAACATAATTTTCCCTTCCATTAACATAATTTTCCCTTTTTGTCTCTCCGTTGAAATACTACTCCATTCCATATCATTATATATAATATACCCCACATTATTATTTTCTATTATTCAATCATAGTTATATGATCTTTATCAAAAAAAGTCATTAAAAAAAATATATTAATGGGATGAGGATGGTATAAGACAAAAAACCGATCCGCGCCGTTTATTTTAAAGTGGGTATTCATAGGGGATGATATTTCTTATACATATAGATATTGGGGATGGTAATGGAAAACCCGTCCCGGCCAGTACCATTGACATTCCTATCGCATATACTGCAATCAGTATATTAAAAAAAATCAAATTGTGTATGAAGTTCCTTGTAATCTACCGACGAATCAAGTTCTCTTTCTTTCAAAAAAAAATAAAAAAATCATGGTTTGTGTGTAGGGTTCATGGAACTTAATTCCCCAAAACACTAGTAAATACTAGAATTCTAAATTAGGAACTTAATTCCTTTTTCTTAGTTGGGATTTCTGATTAGTAAATACGTCATAATTGTAATAGTAAAAATAAATAAATAAAATCAATATATGGGTCTAGGATATGATCATGATTCTTGGATCAAGGCTCATAGATGAGCCCAATGTTGAACATGGACCCATTTAGAAGAATTTGGAAGCCTCTATTAAGACAATATATGGACTACAAAGCCTGGTCCAATCAGGTGACCACACTGACCAGCTGACAATTAAATATTCAAATCTTGTTTACTAAACCAACATTAAAATAGCATCTCATTGGTTTGTGAGAGTAATGTGCGTATAATCAATCACTTGTAAAATAGATTCAAGCATCGTACAAATATCGGGAATTGTTAATTATTTTCACCAATCAACATGATTATATTTCGGCGCAGATGCAATGTCAAGAGCAACTCCAATTAACACATCGAAAACACTACATTTGTGTAAAAATCATGTTCAACAAAGACAATAAGGGCGCGTTCTGTAACGTTTTTAATGTACTGTTTTTTAAAAAGAAAAATGAAAATAAAAACCGTATTTTTGGTTCAGTTTCGAAATTATAAAAATGTGTCTAGTAACACATTATATGGTAAATGAGTTTGTTCATTAACTATATCATCTCATGATTTATGTGAAAATGATAGCGCATTTGATACATCATTTAGATTAATTGTTTTAATTCTATAATATTACTCTAATTGTAATAGTAAAAATAAATAAATATAATCCATATATGGGCCTAGGATATGGCCATGATTCTTGGATCAAGACTTATAGATGAGCCCAAAGTTGAACATGGACCCATTCAGAAGAATTTGGAAGCCTCTATTAAGACAGTATATGGACTATAAAGCCTGGTCCAATCAGCTGATCACACTGACCAGCTGACAATTAAATATAGGCAATTATCAATTTGGTCATGGGCTTGTTTTTAAATTTCAAGTTGTTTACGATTTTTATAAAAGTGATCAAATTGATCCTCATATTTTTTTTCAAGTGCCAAATTAGTCTATTTCCTTTTAGAAGTGACCAAATTGGTCCCTCTAACGGTTTAATGATTTTAAATATAACAGTTGACTTTAACAATTTTAATTAAAGTACGTAAATACCCCTTATTTGTCATATTAGAGTAAAGTTGTTTTGTCTTTTATTCATTAAATTCATCATTATAATTACAACAAAATTCAAAAATATTATTAATAAAACACCATTTTTACCATTTTTAATTAAAATGTTCTAAAAACATCTAAAAATATTTTAATAAGACAATGTCAATTATACCCTTAGTTACCGTTCATTTCCAGTTTAGTCTTTTATCATTTTTATATAATTGTTTTTTTTTGTTAATATTATGCAAACACTGTTGTCAAATTTATTCAAAAATCAAAATCCTCAAATAAAATAAATAAAAGTATACATGTGTTAGAAAAAACTATGCATATGTCATTATTATATTGTTTAGGTGTAAAATACAATTTTTCCTCTACACAGTTAAAGTTGATTGACAGAACTTAGTTAGAGAGACTAATTTGGTACTTGGAAAGAATGTATTCAGGAATCATTAATTGTATTCAAATCAAAATGATTATATTTCGGAGTGTTAAGAGCAATTTAACCATTCGCTACTATTTTTTTCTGGTTTTTTTTTACTAGCGGCTTTAACTCTAACCTCGGCTCTATTTATTGGTCTGAGTAAGATAGGACTTATTTGAAATTAATTGAATTAATAATTCATAAAAAGAAATCCTTCTGTGGTATTCCATATATTATGGTAGTTCCTTACCGTGTTAATTACCAATTATTGGGAATTGAGATTCCTAAGCAATACGAATTAATAGTAATATTTCGGGATAGATATTACCTCCCCTTTTCCCTTTTCAAATAAATTAAATTGAAATGATTGAAGTAAGTGAAACACCTACTTGCATAATAGTAAAATAATTGAACAAATCTTAATCATTTATTTTGTTTTGTGTTTAGATGTCATTAGATTATGAAAAATCTAGAAAAAAAAGTTAATGATAGAATTCTGATCCGTATTCCATATCTCTGAGTTAGAACTCTTGTTTTGATTTCGTCTTTTGCGTGGATTGTGCTGGGGGTTCATATCCAACTTGGATGTAGCCATGTAGGATTGCTTATTGTAATACTATTGGTAGTTTAATTTTAATATAATGGCTTTGATTATTATTTTCTTTTAAGAATCCAACATTACCGATATTGCATATGAAGAAACAAAATTCCAAATAATGATATTCACAACAGACTGCAAACATAAAGCCGGCAAATCTAATATTATAACTCCAATAACAATGATTTTTGGCTTAGTTCTTTGATTGGTGTACACACAAATCTCTATAAATAGCAAAGAAGAATGTAGAACATGACATGCATATCCCACAATCAGTTTGATGCCATTTTAGAGAGGAAAATTTATAATAAGAAGAATTAGCTAGAGCTAGTGACATGGCTAAAGAAAACAACAAAACATCGATGCTTTTTACCTTGCTTTTGCTTATCTCTGCTTTTCTCGTATTCTCCATGGCTGAGAGCAGACTCCTTGTTGGTAAGTACTTAAGAATATTATAAGAATTTTATATATCATTCACTACGAGCATAGTTTAAAATGTAATTCCTATCATTAGAGATGAATTTTCTCACACTTTATGATTTAATGGATAAATATGAGACGTGAAACCTCTATCATAGGAATCGAGAGAGAAGTGTACAACCACTTTGCTAAGAGTAGATGTTTACATTTATATTTCTTTTTGTATGAATTATTTTGACCGGTATAGAAATATTATTCGATTTAAATTTCATATAAGAAAATGATATAACTTTGTTATGTACTTGACATGCAATATATGAGCACAGCCAAATCGAACCCAGAATGTGATGCAGTGGTTGGAGTAGCGAGCGGGGACACATGCTCTGCAATTACACATCAATTCGGATTGACAGCTGATTTCTTCGGCTCTGTAAACCCGAATATCAATTGTGATGCTCTCTTTGTTGGTCAGTGGGTTTGTGTTTCTGGCACAGCTTGATGCTGCAGCTGCACTACTCACTTGAATTGGCCAAATATTCCTACAAGACCAAGTGCTACCTAATGCATGAATAAAGAGAATTGTATCAATTCTCTACTTACCTTTAATTACTTTTAAACTTTTTGTATTGTCTTTTATTTTTGTTGGGTTAATTGTTCATGTATTATCATTGGATAATATTGTTCTTCTAGTACTTATTGGAACATGATGATATATGATCATAATTTCAATTATCGATATTGCCGTATTCAGCCTTAACTTTATAATAATAATTTTCTAAATGTATGAATACTGTTATTGAGTTTCACAATATTTTAACATAAAACACTAATCAAACAATTATCGAATTCATTTTATATCTGGTTATTCATTTGGCACATCTAACATTCTGTTCCTTAATCCTAAAATCAATTATGTACTACGAAAACTCCTTTAACATGCTAATATTGTAGATGGTGAGACTAAAAGTGATGAGACATTGGAGTTATCAGATTGATAATTTATTATTAAAAAAAACAAACAATTTTTTATGGATTAACAATTTTTATATTTTATAAAAAACACAATATTTGTAAATCACATATAAATTCATTTTGAAAAATTGCAATATTTTAAAAACAGGTTTACCAAATAAACAACTCCTTTCAAAAATTAACCATTTTCCCGTTATATATATATATATATATATATATATATATATATATATATATATATAATCCCAATGTCGCCCTTCCACTTAACGTGGTAATATTATATCACCTTGAGAGTTACAACATCAAATGACAAATTTTTTTAACTATCGGAAATATGATATGGGACAGACCACGCATTATTTTTATAAATATAATGCCACATGTTTTTTTTTAAAAATTCTCTTATGAGTCACGATATTCATTAAATAATAATAATAATAATAATAATAATAATTATTATTAATATTAATATTATTATTATTATTATTATTATTTTATATTGTAATTTAACACTGAACAAATCATATGGTTAAGTAGTAAGATCGCTCATTCATTCCAGATTCTAATCGCTGCTTAAGGATATCAAAATTACTCTTTGATCCGGAGATCTTTAGGGACCCACCCTTAATAGGAGGCAAGTTTAGCCGTACCATTTAAGTTGTGGTATGGTGCCAGTATTTTTTTTCAATCCCCGATTTAATTTTGGTACTGTTACGGGATTTCAAGTTCCCACTCTGCTTCGTCCCCATACCCCGTTATCAACTAGTACTGGAATTAACAGTAAAAAAATAGTACCGTGACTATCGTCTTCAGAAAATATAATTTTCCCTTTTTGTCTCTCCATTGAAATACTACTCCATTCTATATCATTATATATAATATACCCCATACTATTATTTTCATATTATTCAATCATAGTTATATGATCTTTATCAAAAAAGTCATTAAAAAAATATATTAATGGGATGAGTATGATATAAGCCAAAAAACCGATCCGTACCGTTTATTTTAAAGTGACTATTCATAGGAGATGGTATTTTTTTATACAAATTGATATTGGAGATGGTAATGGAAAGCCCGTCCCCGGCCTGTACCATTGACATTCCTATCGCATCTACTGCAATCAATATATTAAAAAAAATCAAATTGTGTATGAAGTTCCTTGTAATCTACCGACGAATCAAGTTCTCTTTCTTTCAACAAAAAAATAAAAAAAATCATGGTTTGTGTATAGGGTTCATGGAACTTAATTCCCCAAAACACTAGTAAATACTAGAATTCTAAATTAGGAACTTAATTCATTTTCCTTAGTTGGGATTTCTGATTAGTAAATACGTCATAATTGTAATAGTAAAAATAAATAAATAAAATCAATATATGGGTCTAGGATATGATCATGATTCTTGGATCAAGGCTCATAGATGAGCCCATTGTTGAACATGGACCCATTTAGAAGAATTTGGAAGCCTCTATTAAGACAATATGTGGACTACAAAGCCTGGTCCAATCAGGTGACCACACTGACCAGCTGACAATTAAATATTCAAATCTTGTTTACTAAACCAACATTAAAATAGCATCTCATTGGTTTGTGAGAGTAATGTGCGTATGATCAATCACTTGTAAAATAGATTCAAGCATCGTACAAATATCAGGAATTGTTAATTATTTTCACCAATCAACATGATTATATTTCGGCGCAGATGCAATGTCAAGAGCAACTCCAATTAACACATCGAAAACACTACATTTGTGTAAAAATCATGTTCAACAATGACAATAAGGGCGCGTTCAGTAACGTTTTTAATGTACTGTTTTTTAAAAAGAAAAATGAAAAATGAAAACGGTGTTTTTGGTTTTAGTTTCGAAATCTTAAAAATGTGTTTAGTAACACATACTGAAAACTGTATTTTAAAAATAAAAACGGAAAAAACACGTCTGATAGGTTAACCGAAAAATATCAAAAATTATAAAATTTCAATTATTTTTTCTATTGTAATTTTGATACCCAATTAAACTCAAAATAAACAAACAAATACCTTGATTTTAAATTGGAAAGGCAATGTCAACATATAATCTTATATTTGGGTCTCAAATAGAGAGTGAGAGTTGTATTTATATTTGGGTCTCAAATAGTGCTGAGAGTGATGCTTATATATACTTTTACTTAAGTGGTGTTGAGAGTGATATTTTTGTAACAAATTTAATTATGCTTAATTTATAATAAGTGGTCAATAAATAGTAATTTATAAACTTTAATGTTGATAAAAATAATATCATTGTAAATTTCTCAATGAGAACTTTAAAATGGTACTAATATTTAATATATTTAAATATTTATAAATTATTACCAAATTTGATAACATTAAAAAAATTAATTTTTAAATAAGGAAACATCATAAAATTTAAATTTCACAAATTAGAAAACAATGAATATAAACACAAACATAATGAAAAATTGTATTGATAGAAAATTTAGGAACTCACACTATGTATGAATGTGATGTAAAATAATGTGGGAGATGAGAATGGAGTATATATATAGGCAATTTTAAAAAACTGTTGGAAGACTTTTAACATTTTTCTATAATATATATATATATATATATATATATATATATTTGTTGATTTTTCTAATTTTAATGTTTGGAAAATTGTAGACCACCAATCTCCAAAGGAGCAAATCTGATCCGTCAATCTCCAACTTCAACAAATCCAACTAGATCCTACACATCCATCTCTCTTAATTATGGTATGAGTCCTATAAAAAACCAAAATATAACTATTTTATTCATCCAACACATAGATCCCACCACCTTACGCATGAGTCCTATATAACTCTCACTCTTACATTTACTAAATATAACTCAATTAAATAGCTTTCAACCTATTTTAACTCTCTATTAGGGATCATTTTGAGACTTAAAATAAGCATATAGCTCTCTATTGGAGATGATCTAAGTGAAACATCTACTTATATGAGAGTGAAAAAACGGAACAAATCTTAACCGTACATTTTGTTTTATGTTTAAGTGTCACTAGATTATGAAAAATTTAGAAAAAAATAGAAAAGATAAAAGAATCCTAATATGTGTTCCAAGAACCTGAGTTAGTACACTTATTTTGATTTCATCTTTTGCGTAGAATGTGCTGAGGGTGCATAACCAACTTGGATGTAGGGTTGTTTATTGTAATACTATCGGTCGTTTAATTTTAATATAATGAATCTGATTATTATTTTCTTTTTAAGAATGTAATCAGTCCAACATTACCGGTATTGCATATGAAGAAACACAAAATTCCAAATAATGATATTCACAACAGACTGCAAACATAAAGCCGGCAAATCTAATATTATAACTCCAATAACAATGATTTTTGGCTTAGTTCCTTGATAGATGTATACACAAAATCTCTATAAATAGCAAAGAAGAATATAGAACTTGACATGCATATCCCACAAATCAGTTTGATTCCATTTTAGAGAGGAAAATTTATAATAAGAAGAATTAGCTAGATCTAGAGCTAGTGATATGGCTAAAACAAACAACAAAACATCATTACTTTTTAACTAGCTTTTGCTTATCTCTGTTTTCCTCATTTTCTCCATGGCTGACAGCAGAATCCTTGTTGGTAAGTACATTAGAATATTATAAGAATTCTAAATATCATTAGCTATGAATGTAGTTCCGGTCGTTAGAGAAATTTTCTCACACTTTGTGATTTAATTAATAAATGTGAGACTTGAAACCTCTATTATAGGAATCGAGAGAGAAATTCACAACCACTTTACTAAGAGTGGCTGTATGTATTTATATTTCTTTCCGTATTAATTAGTTTGAGAGGTATAAAAACACTATTCGATTAAAATTCCATATAAGAAACTGATATAACTGTGTTATATATTTAATATGTAATATATGAGCGCAGCTAAATCGAGTCCAGAATGTGATTCAGTGGTCGGAGTATTGAGCGGGGACACATGCTCTGTAATTACACAGCAGTTCGGATTGACAAGTGAATTCTTCGGCTCTGTAAACCCTAATATCAATTGTGATGCTCTCTTTGTTGGTCAGTGGGTTTGCGTTTCTGGCACAGCTTGATGCTGCAGCTGCACTACTCACTTGAATTGGCCAAATATTCCTACAAGACCAAGTTCTACCTAATGCATGAATAAAGAGAATTGTATCAATGCTCTACTTACCTTTAATTACTTTTAAACTTTTTGTATTGTCTTTTTGTTTTTGTTGGGTTAATTGTTCATGTATTATCATTGGATAATATTGTTCTTCTAGTACTTATTGGAACATAATTATATATATGATAACAATTTCAATTATCGATATTGCCTTATTCGGCCTTAACTTTATAATAATTTTCACAACATTTTTAATAAAAGAACTAATTAATTAGTTGTCTGATTAACTTCATATCTAATTATTCATTTGACACGTCTAACAAACTAACCCTTAATCCTAAAATCAATTTTATACTACTTTTCAATAATGTGTGAATATCTACCGTTCTACCCCCATAAATATTGGGGAGAAAACTCCTTTAATATATTAATATTGTACATAGTGAGACTAAAAGTGATGAGACATAGAGTTAGGTTCGATAATTTATAGAAAGAAAAAAAAAGATTGAATATAGTAATCTTATACTTGAGAGTTAAGAATTTTAGATGATGAGATGATTCTTGTTGTTATGATATAAGATTTTTTTGACAAATTATGATATAAGAAGATTCTTCGACTAGAAACATAAATTTATTTCCAATTAACAATTTTTATAAATCGTAATAGTTAAAAAAATTAATAATAAAACACAATTTTGTAAATCACATATGAATTCATTTTGAAAAATTGTAATATTTTGAAAACAAGTTTACCAAATAAGCAACTCCTTTCAAAAATTAACCCTTTCCCGTAAAAAAAAAAATCCCAATATCACCTTTGCTAGAATATG
This sequence comes from Dipteronia sinensis, assembly GCA_033220585.1. NCBI lineage: Eukaryota > Viridiplantae > Streptophyta > Magnoliopsida > Sapindales > Sapindaceae > Dipteronia > Dipteronia sinensis. The sequence goes on along the minus strand of CM065638.1, from coordinate 6,314,836 downwards.
CACAATCACTAACATTTTGTTTGGTAAGAAGGAAAAATGGAGGGAGGGAGAGGGTAGGAGGGAGAGGGATGAGAGGAAAACTCCAATCCCTCGTTTGGTTGGAGAGAAAAGAGAGGGGAGAGGAGAAGAGGAGGGAGCTCTCCTCCTTTTGTGCCCACAAAAACCAATCCCTCTAATTATGGAGGATGAGAGAGGGGAGGAAAAATTGAAGGGAAATTACAATAATGCCCTTCAGTTTTGTATTAACCTCCAATTAATTAAAGGGCAATATAGTAATTTTATAAATTATATATCAATCTATCCATTCAATCCTCTTTTCAATACCAAACAACATGAATGATATATGTTATCCTCTCCATCCTTCCTACTCTCTCTCCCCCATAATTCATCCATCCATCCATCCATCCATCATACTCCCTCTCCCTTCTACCAAACATAGCCTAAAGTAGAGATGAATTTTCAACTAATTTATATAATATATAAAAACTGACATTCATAGCGCCACGTGTCGCTGTGAGGGAGCTGGATTTAAATAATCATTTTTCTGTCAGTGCGTACCGATAGAATTATATAATGCTATTGAATGTGCGCCACTAATTTATAAAAGAGTTTTGACAAGTGCATACATATCAAGTCAAAATATGTAAAATGAGTGGCTCACATTCAATATCCTTATATAATTCTATCAGTGCGCACTTATGTGAAAAATATTGTGGATTTAAATACATTAATTTCTATCTATATTAACAAATTAGGTCCATAGACACTCTGTATTAATACATAAGTTAAATAGACACTCATGATTACAATTAATAAAGACAATAAAACAATTATTTAAACCGTAGGTATATCCTCCCTCTCTATCTAAACCAGTTATGCCCTCTCATGTCCCTCAGTTTCCTCTATAAAAACATCCAAAATCTCATATTTTTTCTCATCTCATTCCATTGACTTTCTCGGCAAACTCAAAACAAGTGGTGGATAATTGGATGTCGTTGGATGGTAAGAGGAATTTCTACAGATTTTTTTTAATATTTGGTTGAATAATTCTAATATTTTAGTTTTTGTTTTTATTTTTTTTAATCTCACATTTTTTCCATCTCATTTTATTGACTCTCCCTCACGAACAAACTCAAAACAAACGGTGAGGAATTTGATGGCTGTGAGTGGTGAGATTAATTTTTTTTGCAGTTTATTTCTTTACATTTTTTTAACCTTTTTGTTCTCTTTTCTTTTTGGTATTTTTGAACGTATTAATTATGCATTGAATACAAGATTATTATTTCAAAATAATTGTTTTTAAATTTTAATTATCCATATAAATGATAATAAATAAATATTTTTCAAAAGATCAATTGTAATACCAGTAATTCTACGCATCCCACATACAATCTCATCATTTCCATCCCAACACACGTGACAGCTGAGATGTCACTTGGTAAGTAGACAAACATTAATTGGTAATGTTTGTCCACTCACAAAGTGACACATCAGCTACCACGTGTGTTGAGATGGAAATGGTGGGATGTTTAACATTATTGTTGTAATACAAAATTAGTTGTAATCCATTTTATTAATAAAATTAATGATAAAATCTAAAAACATATTAATTATAATATATTAATGATATTATTATAACATAACAAAGAATTAAAATAATAGTTTTTGATCAATTATTAATGGTAACACATTATAAACATTAATTATTGCATTCAATTTGATATATTCATTTTCAAACTATATGAAATCCACTCATAATTTATATGTATATGGTAATAAATAATATTTTTTTTTGTAAGAATTACATTGAACTTGGTACACCGGTAACATTAGGAGAATTATTCATTTTCGTATTAATTATGGAATTGACTCTTGAATAGCTATTGATTATATAGATATATTCTATATAGGGCAATTACCAATTGGGTCCTAGACTTTTTTAAAAAAAAATTCCAAGTTGTTTGCAACTTTTACAAAAGTGACCAACTTGGTCCTTACATTTTTCCCAAGTGTCAAATTAGTCCCTCTAACTAAGTTCTATCCGTCAACTTTAACTGTGTAAAGGTAAAATTGTATTTTATTCCTAAACAATATAATATTGACACATGCATCATTTTTTTAACACATGTATATTTTTGTTTATTTTATTTGTGTGTTTTGATTTTTAAATAATTTTGAAAACATCAGTATAATATTAACAAAAAAAAAACAATATTATATAAAAGTGATAAAAGACTAAACTGAGAATAAACGGTAACTTTGTTTAAAAAAATAAAAGTATAATTGACATTGTCTTATTATAATATTTTTAGAATTTTTTAGAGAATTTTAATTAAAAAAGGTACAAATGGTGTTTCATTAATAATATTTTTAGATTTTATTGTAATTATAATGGAGAATTTAATACACAGAGACAAAATAACTTTGCTATAATATGACAAATAAATGGTATTTACGTACTTTAACTAAAATTATTAAAGTCAATTGTTATATTTAACACCGTTAAATCATTAGAGGGACCGATTTGGTCACTTCTAAAAAGAGAGGGACTAATTTGACACTTGAAAAAAATGTAAGGACCAATTTGGTCACTTTTATAAAAGTCGCAAACAACTTGGAATTTTAAAAAAAGTCCGGGACCTAATTGGTAATTGCCCTTCTATATATTACATTATTTTATAGATTTTAATTTATAGGAATTTAATGACAAAGCTCCTCACAAGTGTCAAGGTGAGGCCTCATTATAGGAGATTAATAAGAATTTAATAAAATAATTAATTGTATAGAAAAATTAAGAGCCAAATCTCACAATCAATGGGTTCATGAATAAAAGTCAAGAGTCAAAATAAGAAATTAGTAAAATAATTAATAATTTAAAAAAATCAAGAGTCGATCCCATAATTACTGGGATAAAGAATAAAAATCTAAAGCCAATTGGCTTGACCATTAATGAATTTAAAAAAAATTATATTTAACCCTTCAGTTTTATATTCAACTTTCAATTGATAGTTGATTTTCTAAATTTAATGAAAATTAATACTATCATTAAATCCTATATTTTTCTGTTGATGCTTGATGAATAATATTTTATCATTGAGCATCAACATACCACATGTCAATATGAGAATCTTTTTTCATAAATCAAATATCTATACGTACTCAAAAGGTATCTCATAATTAATAGGATAGTGAATAAATTGATTTTTAAATATTAAGCATTTTTTTAAAAATATTCCATTATTTAGTAAGATTAAAAGATAAGCCATAACTTTTTTTTACCAGCAAACCATAAATTTGCATTAATTAATTTTTTTAAAAGTATTGTTAATTATTGAACTATAATATATGGTCATTCTCCTGTCATTTCGTCCTGATATAAATATATCAGTTCCTTAAATCTGGGTCATAGATTATGGAGAAATTATGATAAATGCATACACACTGGGTCAAAACAATTGAATCTAATGGCTCAGATTCAAGGAACTGATATATTTTATATCATGACGAACTGACATGAGAAAGATTCTATATACAATATAATATATATATATATATAATATTTGATAAGTTATTTTATTTTATTTTTGGTTCATTAAGAAAATTTATTAATTATCTCATTAGATTATGGAATTGACTATTCATTCTATTTATTATCCCATTAATTATGGGATTGACTCTTAATTTTCCTTTACTATTAATTATTTTATTTTATTTAAAGTCTTAACATGCCACGTGTTGGCATGACAAAGCTTGATTATTAGTTAGTTTTTAAAAAAAATTATATTCAACTGTTCAGTTTTATATTCTTCAACTCTTCATTTTGTTTTTCAATTAACGGTTGATTTTCTAGATTTAATGAGAATTATTACTATTATTAGATCATATAATTTTCTTTTAATACTTGATGAATAATATATTATCGTAGAGTTTCAACACACCACATGAGAAGGTTTGACCTGACCATTGATTAATTTTATATTGGAGATATCAAAAAAATAAATCTAGAGAAATGCATTATTTCATCACCGATGCTTTTAATATCTTATACTAATAAATTAAAGAGAAAATAGTATTAAACACCATTAATTGGTAGGTGAAGTCTCAAAATGGTCATTCATTATTTAAATTGTTCCAAAATCACCATTTCAATAAAACATTGTTCATTAGCAATCATTATGTCAAAATGTAACAGAAATCGTTATTTGTAACATGACACCCATAAAGAACTGCAACTTACATACTAATTTCAAGTATGTAGTTGGGAAGCGTTATTGAGAACAAGCACACACCAATCACAGAAAACTTGAACATAATTTAGTTCCTAATGACATTTATCATTTTGTAGTATCGTATTAAATCTTATGATGTATTTTTTTAGCTATTTGAGCATCCATGATAGCTCTTTAATTTGTTGTTTAAATTACAAAATATCGCCAATTTGACTGAAGCTTGTTATTTTGGAGCTTGTTGTTTAAATTACGTAATGTTAAATTCTGAAAAAAATAATAATATTAAAGAGTAAATTGGCAACAATTGATACTTTCTTTCTATGAAATGGCTAATTTGAGCAATTTTGAAAAATTAATGATCATTTAGGGACAACCTCACCAAATCAGTGGTTTTAGAAATCATTGACCCTAAATTAAATCATTAAATTATTGTTGCGTTACATTTTATAATTCCCACAGATCGTGTGGGATACAATCTAGTTATATGAAATAACTGACCCAATAACACACTAGTTTGCAAATGTTATATTGTCTTGACTTAAAGGTACGGGTACCCCTTGAATTATCTGCGTGTTGCTGATGTCCCCCCTAAATTCTTAAAATGGTCATTAAGACCATTGAATTGTCTGAAATTGGCAGCAAGTGACGAAATCTAGAAGGAAATCACTTTCCATCTCTAAATCGTGTCACGTGACTTCTATGTGCGATTGTAATAAAGGGTAAAATGGGAATAACAAGATTAAAGCATATAATAAAAAAAACCAAAAAAGGAAAAAAAAAAAAAGAAATTCTGATATTAAATATTTAAGATAAAAAAATTAAAAAGAAAACAATCTTTAAAAATTACTCAAAAACTCTCTCTCAGTCTGATCTATCTTCTTCTTCATGAATGAAATTACATTTCTCCCAAACTCTCTCTATTCACTCAATCTGATCTATCTTCTTCTTCTTGTTCTTCCTCAAATTTATGGTCCACTTTTTCCAGAAACCCCACATACCTGCAAAATCAAAACTCAAACAAATCAGAAATTCATCTAAAAATATAGGGCATGACAGTCGAGTTCCGGGAAATTCAACAAATCATAAATTCTTTTCGTTTTTTTGTTTTTTTTTCTTCCAAATTCCAGATCTCTTAACCTTCAAGATCTTCAACTTTTTTTTTATTTGGTTGAGTATTTGACTTTTGTTTGATGAAGAGTTGTTATTGTATGGATACACTGTATGCAGATTTTTTTACTTTTTGTTATTAGATTCTTGAAAGAAAATGAATTTTTTTATATATAAAAATTCGTAAATTTGAGGTTGGGGTTTGAGTTTGTGGCGGAGAAGTTGCTGGGTTTGGTTTTGATGGTGGGAAGGGTTGCTGGATGAAGATTTGGAGGTTAGTTTGTTTGAATTTAAGGAAGAACACTGTTGTTTTTTCTTTGGATCCAAATTCATGGTGATGGTGGTATTGTTGATGTTTCAAGTTTGATGTGGTTAATGATGATGGTGGTGAAGACATTTTGGGCTTGAAGTTCTAGGTTTGGTGTTTTGTTTTTGTTTTTTGTTTTTGAAGAATGGTTTGGTGTGGGTGGATGATGATGGTGGAAAAGTTATAGGTCTGAAGTTTTGGTTTTGATGTTGAGTTGTTGATGATGATGATGATGGTGATGAATTGTTCTGAGTTTGATGTTGAATTGTTGAACTTTGATTTTTGTTATTTCCATTTTACCCTTTATGATAATCGTATATGGAAGTCACGTGATGCGATTTAGAGACAGAAAATGATTTTTGTCTGGATTTCGTCACTTACTCTCAATTCCAGACAATTCAGGGGGTTTAATCACCATTTTAAGAAGGGCAAATTACACTGAACCCCTTGAGGTTTGGACAAGTTACATTTAGATGTAAAAATTTCTTTATTATACACTAACATCCCCAAAACTTAAATTTGACTTTAAAAATACCTAAAATGCCCCTAGTTATTGTTGGACCCTAGGGTTACAGATTGCGCAGCGGAAGGTTTTAAAATTTTTTAATGCAATCATTAATCTAACCTATTTGTACAGTAATAATCAAATACAATAATAAAGTGAAGATATTTATTTTTCATACCTACGTAGGAGGCTCCTTCACTTTGATACGAACTGCTCCTGATTTGAACCACGTGATCTTCCTCGCTATCTCCCGGAACTGGTAACAGCGTGTGGGCGTGTCACGATATTCAGGACCTGTATGGAGGAAGAAGAGAAGAATACACGCACAAAACAAACTCTAGGAGTGTAGCACTTGTGGTCTCACCACACCATAGCTTTCTCTCTCTTTTGTTTGTTTTTGCTTTTGCTGTGTGTCTGCTTTTTGTGTCACGAACACCTTTTTTTTTTTTTTTTTCATTCAAAAAAAAATCTGATTACTTTTTGTGTTATATATGTTATTCGGTTATCATATTTTAATTAAATATATATCTCATATATATCAAATAAAATCAAACCAAAATCTTATTTGATTTTTAAAAAACAAAGATATCTCATATCTTTTTTTTTAATTAATTAAATATTTATTTTTGAATTCAAACATTTTAAATTCAAATTCAAATATTTAATTTAATAAAATAAAATAATCATATTATCTTATTTTATTCAAAATCAAATATCAACTAACACCCTCCATTTAGTGATTAACTACATAATTAAATAATCTTATTATTTAATTTATTTAATCACCATTATTCATTAAATAAATAATCCCATTATTCAATTAATTCCCGAATAAATACGTGTCACTTTCGTAACACAATTAATTGGACAATCCAATTAATTAACCGTGACCCTTGTTACCTAAATCGATCGGGCTAGCAAGGGGACCTAATGGACCCACAGTATTTTGAGCTCCAATAATCCTTAGAAATTATTAATTAAACTCTTTAATTAATATTTCATGATTATTAACTTCGGTGTTATTCCACTAAAAACCCGAAGCTGCACTCTCTCAACTGTAGACGTTTTTACACAAACCAATAACTCTCGGTGTCCATCGATATAGCTATTACATATGGTATAATCCTCCACAAGTAGTTCATAATTAGAGCTGGGTCATAATGTCCGTTATACCCCTCTAATCATATCTTTCCATTAAGTACCATTGATTCTCTAATGAACAATAAATCCTACATTCCTTACGGAATTAGGAGAGCGCTCATATTGTTCAAGCCCTGAATCAACCCTTAAGGGAACTACCATCTACTTCTCACAAGAAGGAGTGGATTCCACTGTTGTGTACAAACCTTCCCAGCCACAAGCCAAACCGCGATCCCAACATACGGAGTATATTGATCGGGAATGCAACTCCGACCTCACCCATGGTATATTAAAGACCACGATCTAACCTGAAGGAGTCGATAAGACACTCAGGATTAAGATCACCCACATATAGCCATCATTAGTTGATATATATGAATCTCATCGTTAAACGGATCTTAGTGAGAGATTCATATAGATCATGGCCCAGTCCTATATGATCACATCATACAAGGTGCCTTCATTCTCATATCTACATATGAATGATCCAGGATAGGATCACCGTACACTACGAAATGGACCGCAGCTGTAGATTAACCACAAATAAAGTATCCAGCTTTATTTGCTATCTACGGACTCTTTAAATTGCTCGTTTCAAACTGAATCCATCTATATATGACACTTATATACTCAGTTCGAAATTACATCCGGCAATTTTGGATGTTAAGTGCACATGTTATATAAAGTATGACATAAAATGAATGAATATACTACTTCTTTTATTTATGTTCAAATTACATTTACATATTACAAGCTTTAGGGCAAAAAACCCCAACAGTTATATTATTTTACACTTTATTTTTTTTACCTTTTAATCAAAAACTTTATAAACTTTAATAAAAATAAAAAAACTAAATAAAAAATATGATTCATTAAATAAATAAATAGTTTTAAAAAATTAAATAAACAAATAGTTTTAAAAATTAAATAAATAAATAGTTAAAACAATTAATTAAATAGATATTTTTAAAAACATTAAGTAAATAAATAATTTAAAACATTAAATAAAAAAAGTTATAAAAAATCAAATAAATAAATAGTTTTAAATAAATAAATAGTTGAAAAAATGAGTGAAAAATTAAAAACATTAATTTTTTAAAGAATATCCATTAATAGGGACAATATAAGCTCTAAATATCTAAGGAGTGTTGGGAACCTTAAAGCTTCTCTCACCATCATCTTTACAGTAAAAGTTTAGATATTTAGAGTTTTTCTTGTCCCTATTAATGGATATCCTTAAAAAATTTAATGTTTTTAAGTTTTCACTTATTTATTTATATTTTAAAACTATTTGTTTATATTTGTAAACTAATTATTTATTTTATTTTTTAAAACTATTTATTTATTTTATTTTTAAAAACTATTCATTTATTTATTTATTTTTAAAATTATTTATTTATTTATTTTAAAAAAAACTATTTATTTATTTATGAATCATATCTTTTATTTAATTTTTTTATTTTTATAAAGTTTAGAAGTGTTTGATTAAAAGGTAAAAAAAATAAAGTGTAAAATAATATAACTAGGGGCATTTTAGGTATTCTTAAAGTCAAATTTAAATTTTGGGGGTGTTAGTGTATAATAAAGAAACTTATCCATCTAAGTGTAACTTATCCAAACCTCAAGGGGTTCAGTGTAATTTAACCTTTTAAGAATTTATAGGGATATCAGCAACATACCAATAATTGAGGGGCATCTGTACCTTTTGGGTGCGTTTGGTACGCGGGACGGGACGGGACAAGGTGGGACAACTTGTTCTTGTCACACGTTTGACGCGACTTTAGCATGGGACAAGACGGGACAAAGTGGGACAAAAATCACAAAAAATTGTCCCACCCAAGACCCTAGGACAACTTGTCCCATGGCATGAGACAAGTGTCAAAAAGACCACTTTACCCTTTAAATGTTCAAATAATTACAAACATATCCAATATATTATATTATATATATATTATTAATATATATAAATTATAATTACATATAATATATATATATATTATAAAATTATATATAATAATATATAATATATTAAATATATTTATATATATATATTAATATTTAATAAAATTTAAGAATTATAATTACATATATAACATAATATAATATATATTATAAAATTATATATAACATATTAAATATATTATTTTATATATAATAATATTTAATAATATATACTAAATCATATATATATTATATATAATAATATATAGGATATATATCATATATATATATATATATATATATATATTATGTTATAACATAATATATATATATAATACATTATAAATGATATATATATATATCCTATATATTATTATATATATATATATAATGTATATATATTATTATATATATATAATATGTATAATTACATATATAATATTATATATATATATTAAATATTAATATATATAATAATAATATATTTAATATATTATATATTATTATATATAATTTTATAATATATATATATAATATTATATATGTAATTATAATTTATATATTATTATTATATATAATAATAATATATTTAATATATTATATATTATTATATATAATTTTATAATATATATATATAATATTATATATGTAATTATAATTTATATATTATTATTATATATAATAATAATATATTTAATATATTATATATTATTATATATAATTTTATAATATATATAATATTATATATGTAATTATAATATAAATATTTTTAAATATTATTATATATGATAAGATATTTAATATTATATATATATATTTATTTAATATATTTTTATATATATATATATATTTATTTATTTAATATATATCATATATATTATATTATTATATATATAGGATACATATATATATATATAATATACAATATATATTATTAATATATATATATATATATTATAATATATATAATATTATATTTTTTATATGTACAAATATTTAATATTATATATATATATCTTATATATTATTATATAATAATATGATATATTATATCATATTATTATATAATATTATTAAATAATTATAATATATTTCAATTACAATATTACTATTTATGTAAAATATAATAATATTGTGATTGAAAACAAGAGGTCATTTGAACCCTTTTATTTTTATTAAATATTATAATATATTTCAATTACAATATTTATTTAATATTGTTAAATATGATATATAAAAATTGTTTAATATATTGTTTAATATTAGACAAAACAAGAAGGGCACTCTGGTCATTTGAATCTCTTGTCTCGTCCTGTCCCAGCCATACTAAACGTATAACAGTACAGTCCACTGTTCTGTTCCATACATTCCAAACATGTCATGGAACAACTGTCCAGTTCTGTCCAGTCCAATCCAGTCCAGTTAAGTCTTTTGTCTTAAAAAATTTCTCCAAATTCTATACCCAAATAAATTGACACGGTCACACGAACCGATGGACACATATATGGTGATTGTTGTAGTTCCTTTTTTTTTTTCTGAAAAAAAATGAAACGTGGGAATATTATCACCTTACAATATCAAAGACAAATTTTTGGACTATCGGAAATATAAAATATATGAGACAGATCACGCTTTTTTTTTTTAATAATTATAATGCCACATGTTTTTATTTTATTCTCTCATGACTCATGACAATATGACATCCATCAAATTATTATAATATAATTTTTTTTTTTGTTATTAAATTTAATATCTAAACAAATCACAACTGTCCATTATGATTTATTTATTTTATAAAATTATTGGTGATCGTAGATACATTAAAACATACTATAATATCCTCATCGGCCTTATCGGTATGCTAATTCAGTCACGTAATGTTACACAGGTAACGGAGAAACACAGGAAATGGACAATTAGCACCACAGTTTCCGTAGACATTTTAACTAGGAAGACATTCTCAAGATCAGAACACAATTAGCACCACTGTACTGCAAATTTTTCTCATACACACAATAAAGAAAAAAAATCAAAAAATTTCAACAACAACAAAAAATGTGTTTCAAGAGAAAACGCTGACTTCCTTCCAATGCTTCTCTGTTTTTCAACCGACCAAAAATGTCGACGACGATAACAAACATAATCTTGGTCCAACCCAGTTGCTGTCCAATTAATGCTAGTGAATCCTTCTTCAAGCTCAAATCTTTAAAACCCACTTCGATCTTGCTGTTTTCTTTCAGGAAATCAAGTTTTCGTGGTGGGTTTGCTGCTAGAACCATGACTGGAATGGTTAAAACGTCGGCGTTTAGGACTAGCAGAGACGGTGACGAAGATATTCGAGTGATGGATGAACGGGAAGCTTTGCCTTTAATCAATGATTCGACTCGGTCTTTGTCTGCTGGGATTGAATCCACTCTCAATCGTCTGGTCTGTATATTTTTATATTATTTACCATTTAACTTGAAAACAGAGAAAGCTGTAGATTGATGAAAATTTTGCTAAATTGTGATTATTTGATGTTGATGTACAGAGCAAGTGGCTTGTTTCGGGATTATTTGGTGCTCTTATTGTTGGGAGACATGATATCGAAGCCTTGTGGATTTTAATGGGGTCTGTTCTTAATGCTATGTTATCAATTGCTCTTAAACGGATTTTGAACCAAGAGAGACCTGATTCAACTTTGAGATCCGATCCGGGGATGCCCTCTTCTCATGCTCAATCCATTTTCTTCATTTTCAGCTTTGCTATTGCCTCAAGTAATGTTTTCGTTTTCGTTTTCCTTTTTTGTTTTTCTTGAATGCTAAGTCCTAGTGTTGCATATATCAGATAGCTTGCATATTTGTGTGAAGTATTGTGATGCTTTGTGTGAGTATATGCTTCATGTTTCGCAAAATTGTTGCGGATAATGTAGATTGTTAAATCATTTGCATAGGCATGGACCGCATAATGTTTGATTGCTGGTTGTTTTCCACTGACTATTGACTGATTCAATTTTTCGAATGTGTTTCGTTTCAATCATACATACATTGTCTTGAATGTAAACAACTTTGTTAATAGGATTCATTCTGTGGGATGCATTCTGTTTACGAAAAATGTTGCTCCTAGTTTTATATGAATCTGCTGTCTGTGTCAATTCTTGGTCTTAGCATTCGCTAGTGTTTGCTTTCTTGCTTTTGTTAGTATATTATCAATGTTTTGGCTTTGTTTAGACATGTAATAAATACTTGTCCCAATTGTCCTAATGCCGATGCAGTTGTGGAATGGCTGGGGTTAAACGAAGTTTCACTGGCGATTAGTGGGATTGTCTTGGCATCTGCTATATATCTGGTAAGTATGATTAAGTGGCTCCTTCCTTTAATACAGCATAGAAATAACAATGAAATTTAGTCATGTTAGCTGTTGAATTTTCTGATCAGTCAGTCATGATGGTGAGTTTCGTTTAATGTTTGATGCAAGTAGTTCATCATGCATGACTATCACCAGATTTAATTATGCAAGTTACCTGTGAATAATTCCAGAGTTATTCACAGAACTCTTAAACGATAGTTGTTGATGATGATGGAATTATACGGTTTAGATTAAGATTTATCGTAACTGAAGTGCCGAACCAATTTTAGACATATCACTACATGTGATGGACATAAATTTTGGTGCAGAAAGATGGTGACTATATCTTCACCTAAACATCACCATGATATTATGTTGTCACCAAAACTTTAGGAATTTATTAGTTACATAATCTTGTTCGGAAAATGCCTGATTGATTGTATGGTAACTCTATTTTCTTTTCCATATTTGTTATTTGATTTAGGTTTTTCAGAATGTCAATGCATTATGATATATCCTGGTTAAATGAGGTGGGTTTGATTTACTAACAGCATTGGCCAATTTACAATGAAGTAGAAAATAAGATTTCTCCCCTGCGCATTGAACAAATTGATAGTGTATTAGGTACATATGCTTTGGTGATGCTAATGTTTGTCATTGCAAAATCTTCTGTTTCTGTTTTTTTCTTTATTGAGCCTTCGTAGTAAAATAATATGAGTGTGGTAATTAACCGAAATGAATATGTTGCTTATATATACTTCTCATCTGTGATTGCAGACCTGGTTACGAGTCTCACAAAAACTTCACACAATCCCCCAAGTAGTCGTGGGTGCTGCAGTAGGGTCTACTTTCTTCACTTTGTGGTTTTTGTCATGGAATGCTTTCGTGATGGAAGCTTTCGAATCCAGTTTGTGGGTACAGATTATTGTTTATTTGGGGGCTGCCGGACTTTGCCTCGGCTTCCTTTTATATGTGATCCGTAATTGGTTTAAGGATGAACGATGAACTTTGCATATAAATTATCTTCGATAATGAAGTTTTTACAGTTCTGAAGCATGTAACTTTCATGTTCAATAGTGAAGATGTAACAAGGAAAACGAAATATACTTGGATTTAACCATGTATATCAAAAACTTTTACACGGTTATGGAGGAAAAACAAAATAGAATGTAGCAAATTGCTCTATCTAGTAATAAAGTTAAAAGTTATTGTGGTATTAACTATTAACCACTCGCTGTGAATACATTTCCATCAAACAAATATACTTTGTTACACTTTCTGTATTAATAGCAGCAAAACAGAGGTTAGCCTTGAGAAGCATCACTGTGATATCGGGAACCCTGCCCAAAAGAATGCTGCATTCTTCCGGTAATCATTGCCGGAAGTTGGCAGATATCTGGAGCGGGAAAAGTGATAGCTGATAGGACCTCTCGAGAAGGCTTGTGCTTAGGAGAAAACCGCACCTCTTTGTTCCTGTGACCGGATTATCAGCAACCCGTCAATATGACATATTAGGAGGAAATTCATGATTGTAAGAAGCATAGATGAATGTTCCATCTCATTTCATTTTATAGGCTTTCACCAAGGTTTCCAGTAGCCACTTTCTTTGCTCGCGCTTTCTTGTTCCATAATTTGTCTATGTTCTTGTCCATAGTCCAATGTAAGCAGCTCCGTCATTGACAATAATCTGAGTCTGCCAACAAAATTGAAATGACTCCTGCTTCTGCTAATCTTCAACGTCATGTAGAAGAGAATCCAATTCATGGACAGGCAGGACAGCAATGTCTGTCGTTGAAGCTAGTAAATCCAACACACCGTATATATTTTCGCTCTGCGGATGATAGCGATCACCAGCAACAAATGCAGAGACCCGATCCTTTACCTTGATCCAAGACCCTCCAGGCTCCTTAGTCACCCCCTTTGATCTCATCTTCCTTCTTACTTCTGCAGCTTCCTTCCATCTCCCTTTGGCAGAATAAATGTTAGCAAGTGTAATGTGAGTCCCTGCACAATTTGGATCTACTTCAAGAATCTTCTCTGCAGCGCGTCTTCCACGATCAGCATCGCCTTGGACCCTACATGCTCGAAGAAGAGTTGACCAAACGACATCATCCCGTTGATGAGGCATACTTTTGATCATGTTCTCAGCATCATTAAGTCGTCCAGCTCGGCAGAGGAGATCAATCATGCAGCCGTAGTGTTCTTTGGAAGGATTAATCCGGAACTCCTTACTCATCAAATTGAAGTAGTGGAAACCAAGATCAGCCAATCCTACATGGCAACAAGCAGTAAGAACACCAATGAAGGTCACAGAGTCTGGCCTCAACCCAAATCTTGGAAGCTTCTCAAACAAATCAATAGCTTCTTGGCTGGAGCCATGTTCAGCATAACCATTAATCATTGCTGTCCATGTGACGATATCATCGTTTTCTCTTTCAGAAAAGATTTGCGAAGCTTCTTTTACACTCCCACATTTGGCATACATATTTATTAGAGCACTTCGTATCATAGCTGTGTGATCCAAGCCAATGGACACTACATGAGTGTGAAGTTGCTTCCCTTGCTCAAGAATAGCCATATTTCCACACACACTCAAGACACTAGCGAGAGCAAACTCATTTGGTTTTGGTCCTTCCCTTCTCATCAATGATAGATACTCGAAAGCTTCTTCTCCATAGCCTCCTTGAGAATAGCCCCCAATTATAGTGCTCCAAGAAATAATGTCTTTCTTTCTCATCTCATGAAATACCATTGAAGTTGAAGTCAACTTCCCACATTTTGAATACATGGTCATGATGGAATTGGCTACTGACAAAGAATCCGCAAGACCTAAACGTAAAACAAGAGCATGTAATTGCTCACCCCATTGAATTCTTGAAAGGTTGGCAGAACCAGAGATGATAGCAGCAAAGGTATATTCATTAGGTTTCACATCCGATTCTCTCATTCTTATGAATGCTTTAAAAGCATTTTCCTCTTGACCCATCTGGACATAAGTTGTTATTATCGTTGTCCATGAAACCACATCACGAGTGTTCATTCTCTCAAACAAACGTAAACCATACTCTAGTTTCCCACATTTGTTATACATAGTAGCAAGAGAGTTAGCCACAAATGTGGTCTCATCAAAACCTCTCTTTATCGTGTGAGTATGAATCTCCCTCCCATAGTTCAAAGCACCTGAATCAGCACATGCCTTCAACGTAATAGCAAACGTGTACGAATCACAATCCACTTTTGATCTCCACATTTCAGAGAAGTAAACCAAACCCTCCTTATTATAACCAGCACGAACAAGACCAGTAATAATTGCAGTCCATGATACTACATTTCTCAACGGCATTTCATTAAAAACTCTACAACCCAGCTCAACTTTTCCAGTTTTGGTATACATATCCAAAAGAGCACTACCAACAAAAACTGAGTTCACGAAACCAGTCTTTACAGTGTACCCATGTAATGATTCTCCATAATTAGCATTCAAATTGAGTGCACAAGCCTTGAGTGCAAGGCTAAGTATAAAGGGGTCCATCTTCAATTGAGGCTCAACCCACATCCTCGAAAACAATGCCAAAGCTTCAGTGGAGTCCATGGCATTGACGTAGCCGGATATCAACGTAGTCCATGAAATCTCATCTCTGTATGGCATTTTGTCGAACATGTTTCGAGCATCTAGTAAATGACCCGTTTTCACTAGCTGTTTTAGATGAAAATTGACTTCAAGCATATTTACATGACTAGGTGGTTGAGTATTCTGAGAAAGTTGATCTGGTTTTGGAGGCAAAACAAGGTAGTCTCTTCCTTCAGTGCAAGAAATGGCAGAGCTTGTAAATAATCTCCTGATACGAGGCCTAATTGATAGAAGCATATTTGTAGCAGAGAAGCATCTATGCAAATGTAGTGATTTTGCACTTTTGATGAACTTCATTTGAGACTACTAGTTTGAAGCCCAACCTTATGGAATTTAATTACACTATTCCAGAAGGTTATGGAACATATTACACGTCGTTGTGTTACTTGTATAATCGATTCCGATATGGAAAAACATAATGAAATTATACCCCTGATTGGCTCTTCCCAAGGGGCATATAAGCCTAAATCCGATACAAAAAATCAAAAATTCTATTTCATTGTCTCAAATCACTTATCATATCATCTAAATCAATTATATAATTATATTTTTCTCATTTCTTTAAGGAAATGCTTGATTTGTCTTAATTAAATTAGAATATTTTCTACAATTTAAAATATATTTTAGATAAAATCTCACAGAAAACAAAAGTTTTCTTATTTTTATATTTTAAATATATATTTTTTTACTCTTTAAAGTATTTTGTTATCACTCTTTAAAGTATTCACTCACGATTTTAACAATTACTTTTTAAATTTTTGTTGTAATACTTTATTTTCAAAAGTATATAATTGTATTGATTGTGAATAAAAAGGGTTCTTAGTTTTCTCTAGTTAGTTGATTAGGTAATTATTATTTGGTGACCTACTTTTAAATATTCAAGTTTATAAATTACAATTGAAAAATTACATTGTCCATTTATTTAATCAAATTGTTTTATAATTTTAGTTTATAAAATTATAGATTTCTGTTATTTTATTATACACATTTTTATAGTTTTTACAATATTATTTTCTGTAAATACAACCAGAAGGATTTCGGATTTTAAAAACATAAACCAAAATCACTGTTTTCATTTTCATTTTTTTTTTCCGAAAATCTTCAAATATAAAGATACCAGACACCCTTAATCTAGTGTCCTTGAAAATGATTTAGGAAGCTATATAAATTATAAACTCACTTAATAAATGAATAAAAGAAACTATTATCTTGAAGCTTTCTTCTTTAATATTATAATCCAAATTCATGCAGCCAATTCAGTAACTATTAAAAAACCTAAACCATCTGATATCAACTAACATGATTGAATTACAACCAAGTTTGAGACTTGTACAAACACAAATCACAAATCATAGAAAAAACATAGACAAACTACATATATTTTTCTTCCTATCTATAATCTACTCTCCTGGATGAACAATATTCATCTCTAAAAGAGAAACTCACCTGCCAATAACTTACCAAGTGTAAACACAAACAAGTTCTATATACTATATAGTAACATTAAAGCATGCCTTCATAAATTTTCATATGCATATTTTCAGTTTCCAATATGCCTTCCTCCGTTTCCGCTTTGCCAATGACCCCTCCTCATGGCTCTAGCCCTCTTCCACCTTTCGATATTTCTCATTCTCGTGAAGATTTTCCGAATTTGATAGAGTCTGTGAGACTGTTGAGTGATCACATTTGCGGTTGAGGGGCTTTGGCTCAGAACTATGTCATAACCATCCCGGAATGAGTCCATTCCTTCGGTTAGAAGCTGCCAAAACAGGCCACCAGCTGCTGCACCTCCTCTTTTAGCTGAGGAGTATATCTTGTAGTAGACTGTATTGAACATTAGATCTCTTTGGTAGGTACTATAACCTGGATCTTTCCATGATTTCCCGAATTCTGTTACGAATACTGGCTTTCGAAGAATGTATTGTGCATCTTGGATGTGTGCATCGAGCCAGTTGTTCAAGAAAGAAAGTTGGTATTGATCATTTGAGCTAGATAACCTGCTCATTGCAACAAGATTATTGAAAACTCAAGTTAGGAAACTATAGTGATCAAGATCCTATAATGTTCTTGATGACATTAGAACATATTGTTAATGAAAATGTAAGAGTTACCATTGATCAGGATATGAATGAACTGTTGCGAAATCAATGCCTGGGATCCGGTTGTTTGCAATGAAGTCTGTTCCGATATCAATACTAGGATTGAGTCTCTTCCTTTGCGGTGTTGATTGTCCATAAAATCCTTCCAAACCAGCTTCCAACAAGTGATTTCTGTCTATGGACTTCACATAGGGTGCCATTTCCATTATCCAAGCCTATATATCATCACACAAACACAAATTAGGCACGAATTAATCTGGTATACTCAAAACTCAGAACCTGATCATAATGCATTTGCATATACTTAGTTGTTCAAGAAAGTAATTAACTTTTTTCCCAACTGCAGACCGACAAAGTCGAAACTAACCTGAATGGTCCTTCCAGAGGGATCTGATGTGCATCTGGGCTCATTCATAAGCTCCCATGCCATAATTGTTGAATCATCTTTGTAATGAATACCAGTAAAGCTATTGTATCTGTTAAGAACAGTCTGTAAAAAAGCATACACATATCAATAGACATCAGTCACTCATCATCAGTGAAATTTTTCATGAAAACCATTATCCTACCATAAAAAAATGAAATCTTTACAAGCTATAGTCACTACTAAACCACAACACAAACATATAAAAAAAAAATTATCTAATTTAGTCTCTCACCCTTATATGGTTCTTGTAGTAACCCTTAACAACAGAATTTCTGAAGAAATCATCATCAGATGACAAGTACTGCCCTTGACTTCTAGCCCAGTTCACATACTGTTTCTTTCCTCCAAAACTGTCATAGTTGTTAGCCAAGCTCAATATCAGCTTGATCCCATACTTTCTAGCCTCAGCTATGACAAAATCCAACCCCTTTAAATCACACCCAGAAAAAAAAAAAATTATATCATCAATATCATGAACTTCAAAGATTGAAACTCAAAAGAATAAAAACAAAAATGGGGTTAAAAAAAAATCCAACCTTGAACATTTGTTCATTGTAGGAGCCAGGAGAAAACTGTAGAGGTCTATAACCACCGTCACTGAAAGCCCAAGTTCTAGCAACTGAAAGTCCATGTCTTGAAGCTTCTTGAAAAGCAGTTGAGACTTTGGATCTCTGAGATGGGTCAGAGGCCACATACATCAACCAGTAAGCATTGAAGCCATTTGCATAATAAGGGTTTCCATTCAATAGAAAATGAGCTCCTCTTGTTCTAATAAAACCATCCCCTGCTTCAACATGGATATTCAAAAACAAAGATTGAATCAAAATGATTAACAAAATACTAAAACCCAAATGCCTCATCTCTCTCTCAGAAATATTTTAAAAAAAATGTTGTTTGTTTGGATGGAGTGAAAAAAGAAGAAGAAGGTGAGGCTTTTAAGCGGTTTGTGTAGATACCACTGGAGTAGAGCCTAGAAGATGGGATTTTTCATTTTTTTCATTTTTGTCTTCTTGCAACTGTCAAAATAATGTTAAAAATATATATACTGTTACATTTCACTGAAGTGAAATTAGTTTCAAGTGTTCTGGTAAAATTGGTTAACACAAACAAGACCAGTTTACATTTTGAAGTAGTTAGATGATGATGATCATCAACAATTTTGAAATCAACATCAACATGTTTTCCATGATATGAACGCATGGGAAGCAAGTGGGGAGCTTTGGAAAAAGGAAGAAAAAGAAAGGCATTACTAACTAAAGAAGGTTTGGTTCTTTGGTATATGAGAAAGAGAAAATCATTATATTATTAACATTCATTTAAATGATAAAAGTGATTATCAACTTTTGATCTCAAATCATTAACAATTTTAAGTTTAAATGTTATGATAAACTGATTAGCAAGTACCATACCGATTACAAAATTATGTGTATTGATATAAATTCACTTTGTACAACAATTTTTTTTTTGACAATATAGTAGTACTCAATGATTTTAGATGTGTAGAAAGTGTAGACTATCAAAATCTATGGTGCAAAAATAAGCATTATAATGGATACGAGTGTGACCCTATTCTTCATTTAAAAAAAAATAGTGTGGATCAAGCTTCTTCATTGCCAAAATCTTTGTGAAGTGTAGGATCTGATTTCCCATTTTTTATATGTCCCAGTTTTTTTGGGTTATGGTCCCACTAATATTTTCTCTCATTCAATGCTATTATGGAAATGCATGTGCCATTGCTCAAATATGAAATATCTGTTCTAAATTCTCTTTCATGTATAAACTGAGATATGCATGCCCACTTTGTCTCCATCACCCCATTAATTAAATGCCTTAAAAATAGTACTTCTTATATGACTAAAATATCAAAATATCATAAAATATTTGAAGTATTATACTAAAGAGTAGAGAGTGCTGGACGTTTGTTCTTTCTTTAAATTGGTCTTATAAAAATTACTAGCAAAAGCATCGTGTGAGAATAAATAGTAACTTACACTCACTTTAATAAGATTATAGGTTTGAATTTCTAAGTTTATATTAATTAAAATAATTTACTCACATTCACGGAATTGATTAGGCGTAGAATTTTAACATGTTTTTTGGCGCTAGCGGCGAAATCAACTCAGCTTTAGAATCGTATGAATGTATGATCACTTTTAGAAAGTTGACTGGCACCAAAATAAAATTCAAAACTCCCACACCTAATTTTATCTAATTATAATAGTAAATTCCTTTTAAGATTTTCTGCCGACAGATTAACTAGCGTAAAATGCGGTTCGACTAGTCTTGAGACACGTAGCGTTGTTGGTCGTCGTCTACTAAACACAACATGGTGCACACAACTTATTAACAGATTTAGTGCTTGTCTTCATGCTCCATATCCACTACAGTCAAATATCTTATGGGACCTCAAATCTTGAAGCCCATTAACAACGAGCTTTATCGTCCCAAACCCAGATCTAGAAGTGAAAAAAAAAAAAAAAAAGAGAAGAAAAAAAAAATCTCTTTTTAATGAAAATTACAAGGAACTGATTGAGGGAAGTCTTCTACATCAATCAACAAAACCAAAACAAAATTGAGAGAATCACATTATCATGTAATTCATTTTTACAATTGATCTGTTCTGACCATCTTGGCTTGCATAGTGGGAACTGGAAGAAGTTGATGGAACGCCACGTTTACAATGATCGGATTTGCCCACCGTAGCCATAGTATTTCAAAAGCCCTTCATCTTGCCGCCAATTCTCTTTTACTTTAACTTCAATCTGTACCGTACAAAAATGAGTAGCTAAAGTGAATACGTTTTTTTTTTTCCGAAACTCAGAAGCTACAAGCAGAACTTATGATAAGATTGCTTGAATCTAATTAATGCAGTAGGCCTACTAACAATTACAAATGCCGGTAATGAGAATTTACTGATTATGAAGTGAAGGCAACAACCATCACATTAGACCGTATAGATTAGTATTATTATATAGGGGTTAAAGTACAAGTTGGTACCTCAAGGTAGACCTTCTTCTGTAAGAAATCTTCAATATCAAGTCGAGCAGCCGTTGCAAGTAGTTTTAGAGCCTTCCCTCCCTACATATATAATCACAGAATCACATCAAACATCAAAGGCCTGTATTAGTGTGTGCATGTGCTGATAATGTGCAGATGTGTATGCTCCTGATTCAATCTTTTACCATGTTAACTTTGAAAAATATGAAATTAATTTTCAGAATAAGGTTGGCGGCGTGACTATGTTCTCCTTCATGTTGCTCATGCTGCCTCGGATACCATCTCTACCCCCCATACAAGGCGAGGTTCCTCTTTCAATTTACCATTATATTTGATATGCAGCTAGCTCACGGACTTTACAGAGAATTATGCATAAAAGAAATTGTGAAGCGAATCCCATAAAACTAAAAGAATGGACTTACTTTTCCAATGAGAATTATCTTCTGTGTGTTCTTCTCCACAACAATCTCTACTTGTATAAATTCCTTGGCAGTAGGCCTAGTTTTGTAGCTTATGACATTAACCTGGAGGACTCGGATATCAGAAATCACAGTTTTAAAAAAGGAATACCAAAAGTTGAAAAGGAATTGAAATACATAAGCACAAGTATGTTGGAATTTTCATATTACATGCCTGACATGCATAAGGAACTTCGTCACGGTATTGCATAAAGATCTTTTCTCTTACAATCTCAGATACAAAGAACCTTTCTGGGTGCTCACTGACAATGTCCTGAAATTCATGAGGAAAAACAAGGTAAGATGTTTCCCTCAAGAAGCAACTAATCTCCTGTACTTGAAAAAAATAAGGATAACCATATGAAGACTAAAGCGTGATGCCAATTAGTAGTTTAGAAGGACCGTAACAAATCATAGGAGTCAAAGTAACTTTCATCCATTTTTTCTCTTGGGGCGTCTCCGTGTACAACATGGACATCAGACATCTATGATCTTGTCTCTAAATCATGTTATTCATTTCAAAGTGTTGGGATACATGCATAAGGCCAATGCAAAATGTTAAGGATGATATAAAAAGGTGTCTAAAAAACTAGTGATGCTCAGTTCTTCAAGGATTACAATAATAATAATGAAACAATAAAAACATAAAGGTGGAATTATGGCTTTCTATATACCTTGGGATAATAAGCCGGCCCAAGAGGAAGTTTTGATAATATCCAATCTTTGACATCTTCCACTCCGTGACCATACTTGGCACTCACAGGTATCACCTCATCAGCATTTGTAAATTTCTCATACCACTGCATGGAATGTGAAATTGATTTACGAGGAAAAATATAAGAAGCATAAATAGATGGTTAAACAAAATTGAGACTTGAGTCAAGGCTAGGTGAACCAAGGGGATCCGGATGGCAGAGTACTTTCGAAATGTGCAGTGGTGTTTGCCCTTTCAAACCAAGTGAGATTCACTATAATATACAGATTTTGAAATTCCACCAGTTTCAGTTGATGCCATAAAACGCCCCTCTCAACTAGAAACAATAAATGTAATTACACATTCCAACACAAATTAATTACAAGTAATGAACTCGAGAATTTTTCATTTTCACAAGGCTTGATCAGATCTTTCTAATTCATTACTAGCAAAATAGGAAACTTATCTTCAGGTGACCACAAAATTAAATTTTCTTACCACCCAAATTGGAAAAACGAGAAAGGATCTTTCAACTAGAATTAATGAATGAAATTCTACAAGGTAACATGCATAAGACTAGTAACAACCTCAAGCTTTTTTGCAATTTCACCAGGCTTGATCATATCCTTCTTATTCAATACCAGCAAAATAGGCAACTTATCTTTGAGGTCTCCAACACCTTCTTCCAGCACTTCATCAATCTAGGAACAAAAAAATGAGTAAAGAAGAAAGAAACAGGACACCGTATCATTCCAAAAGAGTAAAATAAAAGAAAGCATACCTTTTCAGGAGCTTTACATGCATCAACAAGAACTACAACACAGTCCGCATTAATCCCAGCACTACGAACATTCTTCATCATCATCGAATCCAACTTGTGCATTTTTTTCTCAATAATACCAGGAGTATCATAAAGTATCATCTACAAGAAAAACTTTATTCAGTTTAATGATCTTACACAATTATGTAAGAGTCAGACTCAAGTAAATACCGATGAAGAAAAGGAGATGAAAAGAAGACTAAAATTTGAATCAGTGTCACCAAAGCATCACTTACAGCTACAAAAGATTGACTTGATTTACACTGAAATGAGATATACAAAATCCACTCAATGAATAAAGTTTTTAATATTTTATGTCCAACACATTCTACTAGTTACATTCTCCAACATGATTGAAAGGAAAGCCGGTTAGAATGTTTCAGGTGCAGTATTACATTCATTTATATCACAGACCAGAACAATCACCCACTGAATCTCATAATTGAGAAGTACATGAAATGCGCACAAGTGCAATGCTGAAAAAACATTTTTCAAAAGACGGTTTTTCATTCATTCTACTCATCCTTCCATACATCAAAATTCTTAAACAGAAACCGATGTTTCCATGACCAATAACGATTCTGTCTGGTAAGATAAGATTGAGTAGAGAGTAGGACAATGTTTAACAGTTAAATATATGCTAATTCTTTGAAACTATATCATTTTTGCCCTTTCTCTCTGTACTTTTGGATCAACAAAAGGAATTGCGGTTTGTGCTTCCGGCCTTAATTCCTCAACAATTTTATGATTCACAATCGATATAACCATGTAATGAAAATCAATCATAGGGTAATTAACTAAGAAAAATCAAACCTGAAACTCTGGACCAGAACATATACCAAGAATTCGGTGTCTTGTAGTTTGAGGTTTATTTGTAACTATTGATAGCTTCTGACCTATCATTTGGTTCGCAATCGTGCTCTTCCCGACATTTGGCTTGCCAAGAACAGCCACATATCCTGCATCCACCCAATTTTAAATACAATAAAAACACCCCAAAAAAATCATAAGCATGATCATAACAAAAAAATGGTAAAAAGTTCAACAATTGAAGATTAATGTCATTGTTATTTTACAATACCACTTAAATCCTACAATGTGAGAGCATGCATTGTTCCCTACAGTAACTATAAAAACACAAGCTTGATATAAAACAACCAACATAAGAAATAGCAAAAAAAAAAAAACCCAATATCGAATTCCATCGTATTCTTTTTTAGAACTGAAAAAAAAAATCAAGAAACATAAAAACGACAAGCGAAAAGTGACGAACCGCTTTTATGGTTAGGAGGACAAGAAGCGGCATAGTCAAGTTCTTCAACCTCGTAGTCGTCGAGCAAGGCCATGTTCCTGTCCGGTTTCTCGGTGAGAGACAGAAACGAGGAGTCGCCATCCTCGGAGAGCTTTACGTCATCCAAATCAAACTCTTGTTGAGCGCTCCAGAACTGTTGTTGTTGTTGGTTGTCTGAAAATAGAAGGGTTGGGTTTGGAGGGTTGGTAGTTCTAGTTCGAAATCGAAATTGGGGGTCGCGAGATGGGGTTGTGATGTTGTGATGAGAAGGGAAGAGATTAGAGCGAAATGGGGAGTGACTGTGTAGAGCTAGTAGCTCCATTGTCGGAGCTTTGCTTTGTTTGTTTCTTCTTCTTTCTTCTGCTGTTGTTATCGCTTGAGCCAGATTGGATAATGTTTATTTCCACGGCGTCGTTTTTGCAACCCAATCATCCATGGTAATAATAATAATATAAAATAAAAACCACTTAAGCACATGATTTGGATTAATTTTTTATTTAATGTTTTGGTTGTATAGTATTTTTGTTTTCTTATAAGGGAGAATAAATATCAATATTTATTAATATATAAAATCTTTTTATTTATAAAAATATCACCATATTTCTAATATTTGTAACATTTGAAGATATTATGGTCTATGGATATTACATTATTACTTCCTTGATACATCATACATGTTAATTGGTAACGACCAAAAGAGAAGCGACGAGTTATTTAGTCTATTAAACCGCAAAGTGTCCTCACTGGACTGTAATTATAGTAATGTCTAATACTCTAATCTCGCCAAGTCCCGATAGACCTCTGACCAATAAAAATGTCCGCTTTTAGAAATTAAAAAAAAAAGTGAATTTGTGATTATCTAAAGAATAATGTTACGATCTTTAAGCAAATTTAATACAATCTAAATGAATTAATCAAAATTTAGATAAAGTAACATTACTCTTATCCAAATTCCAATACATCATATTATTATTCCAAAACCCCTTTGCACATATTTGCTGGAGGAGACAGATAAACGGAGGAGCGAAGGAAGGATGTTCTTTGATCAGGCAGAGAATTGTGTAACTGAGCTGTATGCAGGCTGTAGATGGCCGGTTATGGGCGTCTTTGCCGCTGAATCGCCAAATGCTAGGTGAGATTGAAGCCAATGATTACAACAATTTCACAAAGAAAGCCTGAGTGAATTCAATTTTTATATTAGTATCATCGGAATTTCTGGTTCTCTATTAACCTACTTGTCTACGACCAAAAGTCCAAAAACATTCATTTCTTCAATGCTATAAAAAAAAATTCATTCCAACTATTTAACAGCATAAAATCGAATCAACATATGTGCTGCAGAATTTAAATGAATACAAATTCAAATATGTGATAGACAGCATACCAACATGCGAAGAAAACTAATACCTCTGCATATGTTAAGAAACCAAATCCCTCATCCGATGAGATTCTACTTGCATTAACAAATTAAATACAAATTGCATACAACATTTGCACAAAGCACCAAAACTTGATTGCTCTCTTTATGTCAACTAGAATAGAGAGAGGCATATAAGAACAAACTATCGGTATATATCTGTGTGCACGCGCACAGACATGCCGCATTTTTATGCTTAGATATATAAGTAAACAACTATTAACTTGACAACAGCGATTGATCCAATCGCCTTCCAGATAGCCAGGAGCACAACTCGATATACTCGAATTATTTTGATGCTACTGTAGTACTATACATCCTCTTCAGGCGCAGGTTATGCAAGAGACCAAAGACATGCTATTCACAAGGTAGCATATACGACCTTATTATTATGCTTACTTCTATAGCATGGCATCGAAGATCATTCTTTGATTCATTCTTTAGCTGCATCATTATGCTCAGATGCCCGAGGAGCACTTGAAGAACTTGATCCTGTTCCTGTTGGGAGGTAAGACCATGCCAAGGCTGCAGTGCCAAGGGTAATTGCAGTAGCTATCGATCCCCAAACCCACTTCTGCCGTCTTTTCCTTATTTGTCTATCACGCCTTGCCATCTCTATTCAAAACAGTATCAGACAGCAAAATTAGAAGAGGAAATGTTGAATAACAAATCCAATGACTTTGGGTCAGTTTGACAATTTTAATATGGTTTAGTTTAAAAATCAGAGAGTTTGAGCAAACTGTATAGCCTAGGTTACAAACTGATGTTTACAAAGAGTTGATGGTTTCAAGGACACCAAGAACAAGAGGAACAAGGCATAAAGAACTCAAAGTTTTGGTATAGATTTGAATTTTGGTGGTATATAAGGCTCTCAAGAACAAGTTACAAGCCTATTTACTAAGCTGAAGCAAACAAACACAGAAAAATAGAAGAAAACAAATTTACTCTATTTTTTTATTCATTTCTTTCACAAATCTGGTTTTTTGCCTTTTTCTTTTCAGTACAGCAGGCATTTATTTAAACTTCTCTATTGCATGGTTAGTAATAACTAATAAGGAACTATTTGAAGAAACTAGTTCTAAACAAAACCCAGCATTACTACATTTCTAATCTTTTTGGGATATAATTCTATTGCTTGCCCTCTAGATGTTAAAGCTTATCCTTTGTTGTTACTACATAAGCAAATCAAGAATAAAGCAATCAAGGAACATAAATTATCTAAGTAGCAGCAAGCATTATAAAATTCACTGGGGAAGTCACAAGAAACATGAGGTAAGACATAAATCAAGCCAATCACGACTTTTGCACATTTGAGACTGACAAGACAAAAAGAAGAAAGAATGCATTCCCAGTCAAAGACATGACTACTGAACAGATCAACAGAGCAAAGAAATCCAATGTACAGAAATTCTCACCTACAGCCTCCTGGTTCCTCTGAGACATTTCTTGATTCATAGCCTCATAATAATGAAGCCTATCACACAACCGAGCAATCTCAAAATTCTTTGATTCAATCTGAGATTCCATCTCCGCCTCCATCTCAGCCTTTGCAATGCCCCTCCCTACAGATTCTGATACAAATCGGGCAAGATAAACTTGCCTGCAAAGCTCTTCAGCAGGATCAGAATCCGTTTGCTGGCCTTCTGCTACAACTGTGAGAGTTTCTGGCAGTCTCAATCCCACATGATCTAACTGATGCCTAACCCTCTGCCATTGGCTTTGCATATCATTCAAAGCTTCTTCTGCTTGTTTATGCTTCTCTATCTCCATGTGTAAACTCATTCTCATTCCACGCAGTTCAGCTTCAATATCACTGGGAGAAGGCTGTGGCCCACTCTCGGAGGATAATTCTGGAAGAAGTAATGAAAATAAGCAAGCAAATATACTCATATAGTTTAATTACAAAATTGTGAAGCTAACAAATGTTTGCATAATAATATAAAATGGTCATATATAAAAGGAATAACAAATATATTTTCAAATTAATGGGCAATAATTATCTCATAAGCAAATCATTCAAAAAATTTCAATTATTCGATATCCAAAATTAATAATAGACAAATATCCATATGCAAAAAACGAATATCAATGAACTAACAATGTAAAGAACAATTAAAGATATAAAGAAGAGAAGAAATACACTTTATGAAACATTTATACAGATGCATGCACTAGTATCCAACAAGAAATTTACAATAGTAAACAGATTAGTGAAGCGAAAATACCATCCCAAGCATCATAAAACTCTCCCATTGGTGTAGCATTCCTAACAGAACTTTCTGCCCCGGTATTGTCCTCTCCATCTGTGTTACTTGTATAACTCATAGATTCGTGTGGATCAAAGAAATCTTCAGACTCGCTCTCCGACTTGAAGGTAGCAGACTTAAGCAAATCTTTTTTTTCGGCCAAACCATTGCTTTCATTGCTGCTTCCAAGTGCCATATTACTGCTCCCAAGTTCCCTGTTACTGCTTCCAAGCTCATCATCATAAACACCATTTGCATGCCCCATTTCAACAGAGCCTTGATTTAAACCATTCATTCGGTCCTTTGCTAGAGGACTATTGTGGACATTATTCTCATGCTCTTCTTCAATTGGGTCAGGTATAGTAAAAGTAACAGAAGCACTTTCAGTTAAGACGACATCCTTTGTTTCTGCACTTTGTGTTGCACTCCCGTTAACTTTTCCTTCATCTATTGCTTGCTGGCGAGAGGCCACATCAGTCACAGAGAAACTCTTCACAAGGCGTGGCCCACGCCGCTTGTGATTTACGATGTAAGGCGAGGGAGGGAAAGAAGATGGTGAATCGGGTAGTGGTGTTGCCTCAGGAGTGGCATAGAGTGCTGGTGTAATTTGAGGGCGATTAACTTTCCTCTCGTTGACCACTGAAGCACTATTTCGCCTCTCAAGCTTTGTATTAGGATGAGGCACTGGCTTTGATTTAAGAGGCGGTAAATTGGGAACAGGCATGTCGACAAATTTGGACTCTCTAGGTTCTATCAGCCTATCAAAAGCTATAGCAGTAAACGTTGGCATGTCTCTGCATCACCAAACAATGAAACAACTTTAGCACAAGTCACTAAACCCTAAACATTATTTGAATGTTAATTTGGTTGATTTGTTTTTAAAACTTTAATGCTTTTGTAAATTCATTTTGAAAAAGCAAAAGCAAATATATTTTACAAACTTTAAATGAATTGAATTCCTTTATATAAAACAAACAAATTATAAATTTTACCTGTCCGACTACTCAAAATTGTGAAAATCAGGCTACTGTAATCATAAATTCGAAAATTTTAAAAGAAACCCTAATATAAAATCCTAGAACCAACAAAAAAAAATGTTCTTTTAAAAAAAAAAATTACATCTATCATCTTCCAAAATCAACAAAAACAGAAATCGAAAATCAAGACGTCGTCAATCATATATTCATATCTCAGCTGAGAAATCCATACCGCTATTCATCTTGCAGCTAAACTAATAACCGAAATGATAAAATCCAAAATCCAAAATCCAAAATCCAAATCCAAAAATCAAACTCGCACCAACCAAACAGAAAAATTTCAAAAAATTTATATATAGAAATGAACAGACATAACAACAATAATATGATAACAAAAATCAGGTGAAAATAAAATAGTTACCTGCAAATAAGAAACCCTAGAAGGGGTTGGAGAGAAGAAGAAAAAAAATGGGTGGAGAGATCAGAGAAGAGTCGGTGTTGATTCGGTGTACACTAAACGGCATGGTTTTGGTCCTCTCTCTCTCTTTTTAATCTTTTAATTTTCTCTGACCTTCAAAAAAAAGTTAGCGATACGATTCCACTACCAAGCTTGTATCTCAACGACCGCCTCTCTCCGTAAAAATTTGACAACATTTTTTCTCATCTTCTATTTTTAGCTCTCTCTCTTTGTGTCTCGGTTTTTGATGATGGGCACACACGCGACGCACGTCGTCTCTGCAATTCGTCTGATTCCTATATTTATTAGCCTTTTCAAAACGCAGGGTTTGTACTGCCGTTTTGGAGATATTTTTGGGACTGAAACGACGGCGTTTGGGGAATCTAGTGTGGGGTGTGGTGAATATGTTTTGAATATTTTTTATTTTCTTATGGATGAGCTGGCAAAAAGAACAGAATCGTGTGTGATGATGTCAGCACATGGAATTGGAAGCGGTCAATTTAAGCGACGACTGTTGCTTGCTCTGTCATAAATACATACAGACGTTTCCCTTGTTGATCACGAAAATTATTTTTACTCTGTAAAAAACAAATTATATTAATATATATGGATAAGTCTATATCATCCCAAATATCTGATTCAATTTATAATCCGATAGTTAAGATATTGATATCAAAAAAATTAAATAAAAAATTGAATTGATGTAATTTAACTCCTAATATATATTCATGAATATTAGTAGGTCTTAAGCAACATATTACAAAATAAATTTAGTTAGATAATAATTATCGTCCAAAGTGGTTCAATGGTAAGAACAATTTTTCTTCTATAAAAGTATAGTAATGTGTATTTTTTAAAAAGATATTATTTAAATTCTGGATATTTTTAAGATGAGAGAACTCAAATCCATGACCTTATAATATATGTAGGGATTTACCACTGGTATATTATTATGTTCAAAAATATATGTTGAGGAGAGAAAAATGATGGTAAATGGCTAAAAGCTTTAATTTAACTTGGAGTAAAAGTTGGTTAGTTACTACATATCTGGTGAGAGGAGAAAATCTTATATGCACTCGATGCAATACATCAGTCCAATGGGTGCATGCCATGTGGCATGAAGAACTCATTTGATTGGTTCTCCATACCACATGGCATGCACCCCAAATGAGTTCTTCATGTCACATGGTATACACCCATTGGTTAGGGTGTATTACACCGGATGCATGCAAGATTTTCTTTTAGTAATAGACAAAAACTTAGATGTAACAGGATGCACCATATATTCCCCACTTAGATGATACCATATGAGCAAAGTCACTTATATGCTTGGTGCATTGGATGCACCCAAGAACTTCTCCCGTAAGAAGGAAGGTTTGGGTCAAAAGTGTTGGTCTAATCTTTGTTAATTTTAGTTGTCGACTTTTTACTGTCTTCTGCAGTTCTGCTATCTTTTATTTTATTTTAAATTTTTAAATTTTAAACTAAAAGAATCAACACAAAGTGGGAACTGGGAAACGTCTAGAATCCAGATTCGCGGCTGTTGAATAAAAAAAAATCACCATATCACGCTTCACACGTGTAGCTTTTTTAGTTGGACGATTTTTGTTCACATGTACGATGACGTTTTAGTGGTTCACATATGATATAGTCCTCCAAAATTGAGTGGTCCATTAATATGGATTATGTACACATAAATCACTACAACTACAAAGTCTACTGCACTGCTATTTCATTCCCAACTCACACCGCTACATACATTAGGATTTAGCTAGTGTAACCAAATGTGTAAACTATATAGGTCAGTTATAACTTATAAAGTAATGCTATTGGATAGTTTTCGGTCTTTAAATTTCTATCAAAGTATAAAAATTAAGAATTTGAAAATAAAAAATAATAATAAACTAATCCTCTTACGTAGTTGTCTAAAAACATTGTTGTTAAGAAACTTAGCTAAACACAAGAGAGACGTCTAGTTTTTAATTTTTTAAACTCTTCATTTTATTTACGAGATGAGTTTGATCTGATGGTAAACCTCTCACACCTACACCACGAGATTGCGGATTCGAGTCATCCTCTCTAAAAAAAGTCAAAAATTAATGTAATACTTCAAAAAAAAACTCTTCATTTTATTATAGGTGTGCATAATTGGACAATGAGAGTATCTCCAATGCAGAAGTGGCTTGTGAAAAAAAGAAGATGCTACATAGGATAAATACACAATCTATTAAAAAATGTATCACTTAGTTTTTCTCTTTTTTCTTTAGGCAAAAACCTATAAGAGGGGAAAAGCATTAAGGAAAACCTCTGGCATCCCAAGCACCCCAAAAGAAAACCAATCCCACGTTTGTGACCCCTCAAGAGGAAAATATTATTGAGCAAAAATAAAAAAATACAAACATGGGGGACAAGAGCCTAACCCCAAGAATCATCTAAAACGATAAAAAGGCAATGGAGATAAATCTCCAAAAACAAAGGAATTACAAAAATGCTGGGAAGTAAACCACCATGAATCCTATGCAAGGGAAATACCATGAGAGGTTAGACTATCCGCAACCTGGTTACCTTCTCGAAAGATATGGCATGCAAAGATTTCCATCGAAGAAAGATAAACCAAGCACCGCCTATAAAAAGAAAGAAACCGTCAAGGAACATTTAGGGAGCAACAAGATAAAAGAGAGACCATATAAGAAGAGTCGCATTCAATCCAGAGATTATTCCAAGCAAAATCAAAGGCTTACTCAATGGCCTTGATAACTGCTGATAACTCTGCTTCAAAAGCATGCATGATACCTAAAGGAGAAGCGAAACAACATTTAACAAACCCTCTATGATCGCGAAAAACACCACCACAATTGGAAGGACCTGGCGAGCCCAAAGAAGCTCCATCTGTATTAACCTTAAGCCAACGTGGAATGGGGAGGACGATAGTAAACCTCAATGATGCGAGGGGCCCGAGGAGGACAGGGACGAACCCGAAGCCGATGAAGAGGAAGTAAATCTGATTGCGTGTTATGCATACCTCCAATATTCAAGCGATTACAATCTTTAAAGGTCATGTGAATAAAAGAAATGGAAGATATGAGAGGAATAAAACAATCTTCAAAAATAAGCCGATTCCTCGCATACCAAATTGCCCATAAAATTTGAACCAC
Organism: Dipteronia sinensis; assembly: GCA_033220585.1. Lineage (NCBI taxonomy): Eukaryota > Viridiplantae > Streptophyta > Magnoliopsida > Sapindales > Sapindaceae > Dipteronia > Dipteronia sinensis. Next base: position 6,281,611 of record CM065638.1, on the reverse strand, counting down.
TGTCGTGAGCCAAAGATTGCCAACTTGAGGGCTAGCCTTCCAAGAAATTGTCGAAATAAATAAGTCGAGAGGAGACAATTGAAAACTGAGGTGAACTCTAAAAAGACTTAAAAAATAATCCCATAAGCCACTAGAGTAAGGGCAATGTAGAAAAAGATAAGCCAATGATTCTGTTAAAGCGTAACAAAACTGACAAGAAGAGGCTAAGGACAGACCTGCTTTAGCAAGAGAATCCTCTGTAGGCAAATGTCTAAGAAGCATACGCCACATAAGAGTTGATCTCGAATGGGGAATGAATGGTTTCCAAATTTTCTTACCCCCAATGAACCAATCCATGGACCATGATTGCCTTGGAAAAAAACGATGAGCTTCTTTAGAAGAAAATTGGTCGGAGGAAGAATGAATCCAAATCAAAGTATCGCTACTATAAGGCACAATAACTATCTTCGAAATCAAAGAGGAAGCTTTCGGATGACGGTCTAAGAAACATTCCTCAAAATGCCAAGAGCCATTAAAATAATAATTTGAAACAACCGCATAGAGGCTTCCCCTAACTGCAAGAGGAATCTCAAACATATCAATTAAAGGTTCACCTAACCAAAATTTTCTGATTTCTTTTTTAAAGTTATTTGATTTATACATAAATTGATTTTTAATTTTATTAATTTATTTAACATAATATTTCGAAATACTAGAACAAGAGTAAAACAGACATTGTCATTTTTCCATGATTGACTAACAGTGGTCAACTGTTAATCAACAAGTCATTGAGATTAATGTCATCATGATTTTTTTGATCGGTTTTAATGTAATTATTCATATAACTTGTGTAATTTGTCCATAAAAAATGAGTGTACACATAATTTCTTTGAGTGACAATATCTACACCATTCAATAAACCATTGTTATTATTATTATTATTATTACTATAATATTTTATATATGGAGTAATTCTACTTTGTCCAAATTTGGTGTTCAAATCTGATGGCCAAATATTGTAACATCGCTATAATCCATTCATTTAAATTATGCAAATCTAATACACCTTAAATTATTAGATTTAGTGTTTACATATTATTTGGACACTAGATTATGACACTAAATTTGGATAAAATAGCATCATTGTTATATGTAAGTAATATATAAGTAATGCTAGGTTTTCAAATCTTTTTTCCAAATTCTTCTCATTGACATGTCTTTATTAGGGATGGCAATGGATCGAGTTCGGACGGGTTTTGTAAAATCCAATCCGCATCGGCGAAAATTTTTCTCACCCATGCCCACCCGTGAACCCGTGAAAATAAGCGGGTTCGGATTCGGGTTTCACCTGCGGGTTTTATATTGGTTAGTGGGTTCACTGGCCACACCCATCAACCCGCAAAATATATTAATTTATAAATATTTAATACTTAATTATATTTTTTTTATTTTTTTTTATTTATAAAATACATAACTCCTCTTTATTTATAATATATAATGGAAAATTACAAATACAATAATATAAAGCACTACCAAGTAAAACTCTAAATGGATCTCCAAAGGCAAAACAAATAAGCAAGCATGATCTTTCATAAGAGTAAAATCAGCAAGTGTAACCTATCATTAGCTATGTATTAATGAGAGTTGAGAATTGTAATTCTCAATCTTAGAATGAGTGAAGCTTTTATATTTTATTCTCTATATGGTTAAAAAGGTTCAATTAAAGTTTAAATTTATACTATTTTAAATAATAAATATTATATAATTTTTATTTATACGGGTTCGTGGGTTCATCCGCATGTTCATTTTCCCAACCCGCACCGAAAATATAATTTTTAATTTATTAATTTATTTAATATAATATTTCTAAATACTAGAACAAGGGCAAAATGGATATTGTCATTTTCCATGATTGACTAACTGTGTTCAATGTTAGTCAACAGGTCATTGAGATTAGTGTTGTTATGATTTTTTTATCAGTTTTAATGTAATTATTCATATAACTTGTGTAATTTGCCCATAAAATAATGAGTGAACAAATAATTTCTTTGAGTGACAATATCTACATCATTTAATAACCCATTGTTTTTATTATTATTATTGTTGTTGTTGTTGTTGTTGTTGTTAGATTTTATATTATATATTGAGTAATACTACTTTATCCAAAATTTGTGTTCAAATCTGATGCTCAAATGATGTGATATCGCTATAATCCATTCATTTAAATTATGCAAATATAATACAATTTAAATTATAAGTAATAAACGAGTAATGCTAGGTTTTCAAATCTTTTTTCCAAATTTCATCTCATTGACATGTCTTTATTTACATACTCTTTCTCTCTCTTTAAAGCATCTCAAACAACCTCCCTTGATGACATCCCTTAGCTTAATTAAGGGAGTAGGTGTATTTTTACAGCTCCAACAGCTCCCTAAATGACTCCCTTAATTGTGTTATGGTGGAGTTCACCCGATTAATCAAGGGGTGTTTTTAGACCCCCTTAAAGTGGACTCCGCATATTTAAGATTATTTTATTTGAAAAACTCTATATATTTGAATTTAAATTAAGCTAACATCTATTTAAAATCCTAACAACTCTAATATTTATTAAAAACAATATCTAACATTTAAATAATAATAAAAAATTATTAAAGGGGTCATTTAAGGGAGTATTGTTGGATACTCCCTTAATGGTCCCTTACAGTAACATACACCCTTAAATAAAAGAGTCTTCAAAGGAAAATGTTAGAGATGTTTATCCTGACATTACTTCAACATGTTACATTGATTGATTGGGAGCCTCATTCACCATCCAAGTATGATCGGGTGTAAATACGTAATCATTATTATTAAAAAAAAGCATGACCGGGAGAAATAAAAAGGTTCTTACTTATTAGGGATAAAAGAAATCGATATAATTGTATGACATTTTTAACATGGTTATTTAGTTGTTAATTTTGTTCTCTTTTATAAAAAATAAAAAAATTATAATTTGAGAAGGAGATCTAAGATGTTGGCTTATCATAGTAGAATCTCTTGGCATTGTTTGAATGACCTAAGTGGTGGCCACAGTTCGGTTTCGGGGCAGTTTCGGTTTTGAAACCGCCGTTTTCGGTTCCGTGGTTTGGGTTCCGTGGCACCCCAAACCGTAACCTAAACCGTGAAAACCGGTTTGGTTTTCGGCTTCGAACCGCTAATTAGATTGTTCGGTTTCGGTTTGGGTCGGTTTCGGTTTTGATTTATTTTTTAATTTGTCGTACACGTGGCAGTGTGCTATTGGTCCAAACTTTTTTTTCTAATTTTTTTGTACAAGTGTCGCTCATTTATTGGTTGGGTTTTTTAAATTTTTTTAAATATCTAAATCGCCAAAAACCGTAACCGAATTGATTCGAAACCGGTACCGTAACCTGCGGTTTCAGTTTCGATTTTTGGGAGTCGGTTTCGGTTTGGTACCCACGGTTTAACCGAACTGTGGGGACCTCAGAGATAGATCAATATATATATATATAGAGAGAGAGAGAGAGAGTTATGCGGTATTAATGTGCTGGACTATACAACATTGAAAGTAAACAATGACTTTTTATACGTGAGAGGGAATGCTCCAAACACCTCACATTGTGAAGAATGCTAGCCTTAGCAACATAATCAAACAATAGACTCAATTGTCAATTACAAGCCAAGGTAGCAAAGTCAAGATTAGGATCCAAGCCAAGCTAGCAAAGTCAAGATCAGGTGATGATCCGATACAATGTAGCAATCTGTTCAATGGCTTAATCAAAAGATCACAACCATACTTCCGCATGATTTCAAGAGTCAAAAATCAGATTCAGAAAGCAACACCAGTCGTACGATCAAGCTTAGTCAAGCATGAAGCAACGGCTCAAGATTACAAAATTGGAGACGTTCCTCCTCCCTAGAAAAAAATGATGGACTATACAACATTGAAAGGTGTTTTGGATGGAGTGGTTTCTGAAAATCAAAGCGCTTTCATCCATGGTCGACGTATTACTGATAATACAATTGTTGGGTTCGAATGCTTGCACAGATTAAAGCGAAGGAAACAGAAGTTTGGTTCGATGGTTATAAAACTCGACATGTTTAAAGCCTATGACAGAGTCGAGTGGTGTTTCCTGGAGAAAATGTTAATTAAGAGTGGTTTCTTAGAGAAGTGGGTCAAGTTGATCATGAATTGTGTCTCTTTGGTTTCCTACTCGTTCAAATTAAACGGTGATATTTGTGGCAACATAGTTCCCTCTATAGGTTTGAGACATGGTGACCCTCTGTACCCATATCTCTTCTTACTCTACGCTGAAGGCCTCTCATGTCTGATTGGTGAGGCACAATCAAGGGGAAAACTGCCTGGTTTCATATGCAGTAGTGGATGACAGCATGATCTTTACTAAGGCCAATGTTAGTAATTGTAATGAGGTTAGGAAAGTGCTAGATGCCTATGCTAAGTTCTCGGGATAGTTAATCAATTACAATAAATCTGTGGTTTGTGTGAGTCCTTCCTTCTAGGTGGGTGAGGGGTTAGGTTTTGCTTCGATTTTGGGTATAAAGCTGGTGGATTGCCACGAAAAATATTTGGGCCTACCGTGTTTTACTGGTCGAAGCAAAAAGAAGCTATTCTCAAAAATTGTTGATGGAGTGTGGCATAAAATTAAAGGTTGGGGTGAGAAGCTGCTTTCTCTGGGAGGGAAAGAAATCTTAATCAAAGCAGTCATCCAGGCGATCCCGACCTATGCTATGAATCTGTTCAGATTGCCTAAGGCTCTCATCCTTGAGATAAACCGGCTCTGCACTCTTTTTTGGTGGGGAAGCTGTGATAAAGATAAAAAAATTCATTGGTGTACATAGTCTCGCCTCTGTAAGCCAAAATTGGAAGGCGGTTTGGGGTTTCGTGACCTGGGAACCTTTAATAGAGCCCTATTAGCTAATCAATGCTGGAGGATTCTCAAAAATCCTGGTTCTCTGGCAGCTACTGTTCTTAAAGGCTGCTACTTCAAACATAGTAGCTTCTTGGGTTCCACCATCAAGCCTTCAACATCTTTAATCTGAAGAAGTCTTTGTTGGGGTAAAGAGGTTCTTGAGAAGGGGTTAAGATGGAGAGTTGGGGATGGTACTTTGATTCGAATTTATAAAGACAAGTGGATCCCAAGACAGTCTACATTTAAGATTCTCTCCCAACCTTTACTTGGAAGTGAAGCTACGGTTGAACAAATTCTATCTCCTTCAGGTGGATGGAATGATGCACTTATTGCGCAATCTTTTACTAAAGATGATGTTGAGGCCATTCAGAGTATCCCTATTGGATCAAGAAGTTGTGGTGATTCTTTGGTATGGCATTATGAGGATACTAGGGGCTATAATGTTAAAAGTGGTTATTAGGTGGCTAGGAACATGGTGGTCCAGGCTAGTTCATCTAATTCGGCCTATAGCAGCAGTACTGATTGGTGGAAAAAACTATGGAATCTAAAAATTCCAGAAAAGAAAAAAAAATTTATATGGAAGGGGTGTTTTGATTGGATTCCCACTATGTACAATCTCTGGCGTCGTAGAATTCCGGTGGTGAACATATGTCCGATGTGTAATAAAATGAGCGAGACTACACTGCACGTATTGTGGGACTGTAAAATCTTCAAACAAGCTCGAAAACAATGGATTCCCAACACTGCTAAAATAAGAGGTTAATATAAAAACTTTTTTGACCTCCTTCTTGATTGGTCCAACTCTTTGGGTGAGGAGGATTTGAAGGTGTTCTATTAAATAGTCTGGAGAGTTTGGTCGTTGTGCAATTCATAAACTCATGGAGCCCCTTCTGCGGATGTCTGTGATGTGTTTGTTTGGGTGAAATGCTTCTTCTGGAATATAAGGAGTGTAACATGGGGGTGGCAAATACGAGAAGTATGGTCAGCCGTGGGAATGTGGTGTGGGCTCCTCCCCTCCAGGTTTCTTCAAGGTCAACTGTGATGCTGCGATTGACGTTAGTGAAGGTCGAATTGGTTTTGGTTTGGTTATCAGAGATTCCACAGGTGTTGTCATGGCTTCTAGTTCTCAAGTGATGGCAGTGTATTTCAATGCCCAGGCTGCTGAGGCAATTGCAATACTCCGGGGCATTCAATTTAGCAAAGAATGTGGTTTATATCCTTGTTATATTGAATATGATGCTGAAGTAGTGGTTATGTGGATCAATGAGAGTAACCACCTGGATTCAATGTGTGGCGCAATCCTTGCGGATATTATTTTCATCTCTACTGAAATGATTGATATGAGTTTCAACTATGTTCATAGACAGGCCAACTAGGTGGATCATTTCCTGGCAAAAAATACCCTTCTCCTCAGTGATGATCAATTTTGGATGAAAGAGTACCCTAGCTGCGTTGCTAAAGTGGTGTATGCGGATATGCCTGTGTAGTGTGGTTCTTTGTTTGTTTGTTTTTTGTCTTTTTATATCCAAAAAAAAAAAAGAGAAAAGAAAGTTGAAGCTTTAGATATTGAAATAGCAATTAGGGTGTGTTTGGTACGGGGACGGGACTGGACGAGGACTGGACTGGACGGGACTGGACTGGATAGGACAGGACAGTTGTTCCAAGACGTGTTTGGAATGTATGGGACAAGACAGTGGACTGTACTGTTATACGTTTGGTATGACTGGGACAGGACGGGACAAGAGATTCAAATGACCAGAGTGCCCTCCTTGTTTTGTCTAATATTAAACAATATATTAAACAATTTTTATATATCGTATTTAACAATATTAAATAAATATTGTAATTGAAATATATTATAATATTTTACAAAAATAAAAGGGTTCAAATGACATCTTGTTTTCAATTACAATATTATTATATTTTATACAAATAGTAATATTGTAATTGAAATATATTATAATTATTTAATAATATTATATAATAATATGATATATTATATCATTATATAATAATATATAAGATATATATATATATATGATATTAAATATTTGTACATATAAAAAATATAATATTATATATATTATAATATATGTATATATATTAATAATATATATCGTATATTATATATATGTATCCTATATATATATAATAATATAATATATATGATATATATTATTAAAAAATATATATAATATATATTAAATATATATATATTTAATATATTAAATATCTTATTATATATAATAATATTTAAAAATATTTATATTATAATTACATATATAATATTATATATATTATAAAATTATATATAATAATATATAATATATTAAATATATTATTATTATATATAATAATATATATAAATTATAATTACATATATAATATTATATACACATTATATATATAATAATATATATATGATATATATATATATGTATCATATATAATGTATTATATATATATTAATATATATTATTATATTATATATAATATATATAATATATATATAGGATATATATATATATATCATATATAATATATATAATATATATTAATATATAACATAATATATATATATTATTATTATATATAATATATATGATTTAGTATATATTATTAAATATTATTATATATAAAATAATATATTTAATATGTTATATATAATTTTATAATATATATTATATTATATTATGTATGTAATTATAATTTTTAAATATTATTAAATATTAATATATATAAATATATTTAATATATTATATATTATTATATATAATTTTATAATATATATATATATTATATGTAATTATAATTTATATATATTAATAATATATATAATATAATATATTGAATATGTTTGTAATTATTTGAACATTTAAAGGGTAAAGTGGTCTTTTTGACACTTGTCCCATGCCATGGGACAAGTTGTCCTAGGGTCTTGGGTGGGACAATTTTTTGTGATTTTTGTCCCACCTTGTCCCGTCCTGTCCCGTGCTAAAGTCGCGCCAAACGTGGGACAAGAACAAGTTGTCCCACCTTGTCCCGTCCCGTCCCGTATACCAAACGCACCCTTAAAGACTACTAGTTTCATGTGCTATAGATTTATGATTACAATAATTTTTGTAATGGCAAATGCCCATTCAGTGTGGAACATATATTAATTGTACAATTTTTGCATGTGGTTATTATGGGCTTTGTACGTAACGTGATCTAGAAATTCTTTTATTCCAGCTGTCTTTATTATGTATATATATGGTGATATTATTCTTATAATCTATAGGAAAAATGACTATCTAATTTGAATGTCAAACCTATATGTGATATAATAGGCGGTAAAAAGTGTAACATTAATTTTCCTTATTGATTATAGATTAAATCAATATCTTTTGATATTGTCACGACACCAACAACAAATGTTATCAAGATAAATGGGATTTTATTTTTTTAGAAGAAAATATAACACATATATATGGGATTTTATTTTTTTATTATATATATAAATGTGATTTTATTTTTTTTAGAAGAAAATATAACATATATATATATATATATAAAACATCCGTGGCGAATGGATGATGCAACTTGTAAAAATGTATAATAAACATATGCACAATAGGGCAAAGAACGTGAAATTTCATCTTTGCAGACCTGTTTCAATTATACGAAACAAAGGAAACAGCCTCAGTCACGTGATGGAATCAAGTGGTTATCCTTGTTGCAAATTGCAATTATTCAAAAATTTGTAATAACAATAATCGTTGTAGACTCGTTACACTCGCAATAGTAGACCGGAAGGTTAAGCGTGTGTAGCTATAGTTTAGAGTTTTTAATTTAAATTTTATTTAAAAAAATATTTATTACGATATACCATAACTATTATTATAGACTATAGATACAATTTTTTTTTAGAAATCCCAAAACTTTAATAATTTTTTTTACTATTGAGTCGGTAAATAAGAAGAATTTTTATAATAAATTTCATAAACATATATATATTAAATCCTTATATTAATAGGTTGTAATGAATTAACATTTTTTCAAAATTGATCTATGATATTACGGATTTTAATAGGTTAATTTGTTAATAACTTAATCCAATAAACTAGATCCACCGACCATCGTTTTTTAATAAGAATGAATCGTGTAAAATTTTACGGAGCCCAAGAGTATGCAGCTATTTGTGAAATACTCTTAGTGGTTGGACCCACCACCATTCTCCTCCGGAGAAAACAAATCGGGCAAGGCAAGCGTCCCCTCTACATGCATTTTGATCTCTGCTCTATTCGATTGTTAACACCAAGCTGTTGCAGCAAAAAACCACTCATATATCCTCTATTTACAATAAAACCAACCCTCAAATTTGTCTGAACCAATGCATGTGACACGTGGCAACTCATACAAATTTTTTGGTCTTTATCAAGATCATCATTAATGGTGTAATGAGATTGAGTTGATTGATGAGGCATAAATAGTTGTAATCCATATATATATATATATATATATATATATATATATATGCCACTACACATCCTCTTTAATCCACCAAATTGCCACTTGCATGGATCGTCCATCAATCATTGCTGTTATATTATAATCACCGTTGTAAATTCGTTACATTACACTCGCAGTAGTAGACTGGAATTAGTAATGGGCCCCACCACACATCAACTCCAGCGAAAACAAATCACGCAGCGCAAATGTGAAGCGTCCTGCTCTATTTGATCTGTTAAAAACGACTTTTAATCTCTAATATTTCCTCTATTTACAACAAAACTAACCCTAAATTTATTTGAACAAATGCATTTGACACGTGGCAACACACACAATTTTTTTGGTCTTTTATTATAAGCATCATCAATGGTGTACTGAGACATTAATTAATGGGGCACTAAAAGTTTTAATCCATATATATATATAATTCACCAAATTGCCACTTGCATGGATTGACGTCCATCAATCATTACTGTTATATCAGCACCGCGCGTAGCATGATTCTCATCCGTACATCAATTTCTTCGATTCTTAACCTTTTTTTTAATTTACTTCACACGTCTGTCGTGCCTGCTTGGGTGAACGAAGCAATACGGTTATTGTCAAGATTCTGCTATTGTGTATGTGCGGCTTATATACGAGTGAGTTATACAGACTCATGACCGGATCATCATCAAATCATCATATCAAGCGTTGATTGTGCTTAAATCTTTACGTTTCGTCATAACTGATCAAATCTCATCTAGTGAAACAATCTGTTATAGTGTGAGACGAGTGCACAGTAACCTAACCTATTCAAGCTTCTCCCCTGCATAAACCTCTCCATTTCTCAGTATTCACAACCACAGCGCATTTGCTTTTCGCTCCCGCATTTTCTCATCGTTTCTTCTCTCTCTCCCTCTCTCTCTTAGATTTGCTCAAAATCTCGATCGCGATGTCCGGACGAGGTGGTGATAGTGGTGGAAGGCGCGGCAATGAATCAATGGCGCCAACTCAGCAAGCGACGCCGTCTCCGTCGTCTCTGGTGAGCGGACTCAGCTCCGAGCACGAGCATGGTCTCACTCTCCAAACTCAGCAGCCGACTGTAACTCGTGCTTCTCAGCCGAAGCCAGAGATGAAGACGACGGCATGGCGCCAACGCGGCAATGAATCAGCGGCGCCAACTCAGCAAGCACCGCCAGGGCGTGGACGCGGAAGCCATCATTCTCTTTCGAAGCCGTCTCCGTCGGATCCAGTGAGCCGTCTCAGCTCCGAGCTCGAGTATGGTCTCACTCTCCAAACTCAGCAGCCGACTGTAGCTCGTGCTTCTCATACGAAGCCAGAGATGAAGGCGACGGCGGTTCAGCAGCAGATACTAGCTGCTTCTTCAAAAGCCCTGAAGCCGCCGGTTGGCATTGGAGGCATGATAAGAGCGAACCATTTATTGATTGAACTCTCAGACCGGGACCTCCATCATTATGATGTACGTATCTTTGTCCCTGTTTTCCTATATTGTTTTTTTTTTTTTTATGAGAGCCACATTGATCTGTTTATGGCCTACAAACGGCCATATGCATCTAATACTTAACTATATGATGCCTATTTCGATATTTCAAGATTCAAACATTTATTTTATTTTTCAATTTACTTTTAGAAATTAAGCACGTATGTTTCTAAGCAATTTGTTCATGGAATCCCTAGAATTCAAAGTGTTTGATTATTCTTAGATCTGTTTTATTTATGTATTTAATTTCCTTTTAACATGCAACTCTGCTTTCTGTGTCTCCTTTTTTTTTAAATCAATGTTGGGTGCTGAAGATTTTATCGATGTAAGCTTAACTTACAAAAATGCCTCTGTTCCCTGTTTTCCTATATTGGTCTATTTTTGGTCAAAAAATGGTTTTTGGTTGACAAGCAAAAGAATTCATAAAATGGAGAACTAATATGTATCGTTTTCTATCTTGTATACTGTTGATTTTCCTTGCATGCCCAATGCCTGTCATTCCTTTGATTCGATTGTTTTCTTATTCTTTCGGTAATTCCACCAAAGATCTCGATTAATTTGTTCTTGGATTACTACCTCTGTTCTGTGTTATAGCTTGCAATCTTGCTATTGTGTCAATTCTTGTAATCTTGCAATTTGTTCCCACAGAGGCCAGGGCACGTAGGCACTGGACGCGACAGCCATGATTCTCGTTCGACGCTGTCTCTGTCGGCTCCAGTGAGCCGACTCAGCTCTGAGCTCGAGCATGGACTCACTCTCCAAACTCAGCAGCCGATTGTAGCTCGTGCTTCTCAGCCGAAGCCAGAGATGAAGACAACAGCAGTTCAGCAGCAGAAACTAGCTGCTTCTTCAAAAGCCTTGAAGCTGCTGGTTGGCACTGGATTCTCAGACCAGGACCTCCATCCTTATGATGTATGTATCTCTGTTCCCTGTTTTCGTATATTGATCTGTTTTTTATTTTTATTTTTATGTGAGCTATACATTGATCGGTTTATGGCCTACAAACGGTTATATGCATGTGATACTTAGAAGTATATGAACTATATATGATGCTTATTTCAGTATTTCCATATTCAAACATTCATTTTTTAATATACTTTTAGAAATTAATCGCATTAGAATGTTGTCTGTTTCTAAGCAATTTGTTCAAGGCATCCTTCGATTTCATTATTTGATTCTTCTTAGATCTGATTTATTTCTCATTCTTTTTAAATCAATTTGGGGCGGTGAAGACTGTCTCTGTTCTCTGTTTGCCTATCTCGATCTATTTTTGTTCTAAAAATGGTTATATGCATGTTCATGTTATGGTTTATTATACAAGCAACAAAATTCTTAAACTGGACAACTAATATGTATATAGAATCATATGAAGATCTGTTATATTTTTCTCTAACATGCCAACTCCGTTTTCTATTTTCTTCATGTTTCTTTAACTCATTTTCAGTTGCTGAAAATTTTACTAATGTTAACCTACCATTCTACCGTACATAAAATTTGAAATACACGATTGTCCTATTCTATATTGTATACTGTTAGATGCCTGTCATTCCTTTGATTTGTTTGTTTTCTTATTCTTTCAGTAATTCCAAAGAACTCGATTAATTTGTTCTTGGATTAATTACTACCTTTGTTCTGTGTTATAGCTTGCAATCTTGCTATGGTGTTAATTCTTGTAATCTTACTCTATGTTACTGTTGAATTTCTATAGTTGGTAATCCTATTCTTGTATTATATTTCAATTTGTATAGCTTGTATTGTTATTCTCATGTTGTTGATCACCTCGCTCATGAAAATGTATGATGATCTGTTTTGGAACTTATTATACAGATTTCGATAACCCCTGAGGTAATATCAAGAAGGCATAAGGTTGTGATGGGAGAGATTCTTGAGAAGCATGGGAAGACACAGTTTGATGGTCGCAAACCTGCCTATGCTGGCAGGAAGGGGTTCTACACAGCTGGAGCTTTACCATTCACATCAAAGGACTTCCCGGGATCAACAATGTATTTTCCTTCCATTATCATACTTCTGCATACATATATTACACTTGGGTACATTTTTACTTTACCAATAATTTAAATATAATTATAGTACAATTACCAATTTCATCATGTACTTTTTAATTCTAAGTTATTTATGACTTTTATAAAAGTGACAAAATTGGTTTTTACATTTTTTTTCATATGCCAAATTAGTCCCTCTAATTGATAGAGATTAAATGAGATTAACAATGTATTTTCCCTTGTCATACTTTTGCATGTTACATTTGGGTGGCTTGAAACTGATATTTTTTTTATGTGCTTTACAAAACAGCAAGCAGAAGCTTCCGACGGATTTGGCCGTCGAAATACTATGCCGACTGCCGGTGAAGAGTGTCCTCCGCTTCAGGTGTTTGTCCAGGGAATCGTGTTCTGTAATCGACAGCCCCACTTTCATCAAGCGTCATCAAATTTGCTCGACCAACTCCAATAAGAGCCTTGTGGTTTCAGGTATATCCGGAATATGCTTGGTAGATTTTGATTCAATAGATACTAAGGCTGTCCATTTACATCTCCCATCCGAGAGTTGGTTTTTCAGAACTTCAATCGTAGGCTCTTGCGATGGATTACTAGCTCTTTACAATTCTAAACTAGGTATAGCTTTGTTGAACATTGCAACTAGGAAACATCTGATTCTACCTCAATTTTGGAGTGATTTTGATTCTTTTTCGAAGTTCTATGATGGGTTTGGTTACGATAGTGCCAGTGATGCCTACAAACTTGTTAGGATTATTAATTCTAGTGAAAGTTTGACTGAAGTTACCGTTTATAACTTGAGAGATAATACTTGGAGAAAAATTGATGATGGTTTTCCGTATTTTCTTGAAATCTCTCATGGGGTTGGAACATTTGTTGGAGGCTCTTTGAATTGGATAGTGGGAGGTATAGATTCGGATTTTGAGTACGATAACTTTATTTTATCATTTGATCTTCAGAAGGATACATTTAGCCTAGTTCCAAAGCCACACATCACCGATAGGAGGTTTGATATTTGTATTGGGGATTTGGGAGGATCCTTGTATCTCAGCTGCAATAAAGAATATGAGCATGCTTTTGATATATGGGTCATGAACGAATATGGGGTAGAGAAGTCATGGGGTAAGCTGTTTTCGTTTTCATTTGAGAGACCCCTTGATACTTTAGCCGTTTCTCCCATGACCAGACCTCTAGCTTATACGAAGAGGGGTGACAAAGTTTTGTTATATCGGGATGATAGGTGTGTGTTTTGGTATGATTTAGGAGAGGAAAGACTTGAGAGGGTTGGATTAAAGGGATGGCCGTCATATATCTCAAAGGTGGTTGTCTACGAGGGGAGTCTCGTTTCACCTTTTTATACCGATAGTTAGGCATGCTACTTTTGTAATTAACGATTGTATTCAGTTTCCTTTTTTTCATGGTTTAGTGCAATTATTGTTGTTCTTTCTTTTCTATGAAAAAATGTTGTTCTTTCTTTGCTATTAAATGTATAGAGGCCCATCATTTTCTTGCTCCCAACAAAGGTGATGACCGATGATGTGTACCACTCTTCTTGTTAACATCATTTTGGATTTATTTTTTTAAAGGACATCATTTTAGATTCTGGAATTGCTATAATCGGAATGTTTTAGAAACATGACTACATTTGTAATAACAGTGCATCATCCTAAACAATTTTGTAAAGTTTTGCAATGTAGCCAGTAGAGTGTGAAAATCACGCTAATTTAACTTTTTTGGACAATAGTTGACATTATAAACCTATGATAGAGTACACGAGAAGAGAAATAGAGAAGACAAGTTCCTATGGAAACTTAAAAAAGCTGTACACCGGAATAAATAGAGTACAGGAGGAGAGAAATAGAGAAGATAAAAAAATAATAACTACAATTGCAATTGATAAGATTTTTTTAAATAGTATGATCCGAACAAGTTTATGTAAAACAAATCCAATTCGTTGAAAATATTTATTTTTTATAATCTTTTCATAATATGCTTTATCAGTGAAAATAGTTCTCTACTAATCTTGATTATTTTTCAAAACTATTTCTAATTGTCAAAAAAGAAAATTGATTATAATGTTAAGGCATACCATATAAAGTTAAAAAAAGTCATATATATATATATATATAAATAATGATATTAATACTTATTCTTATTCTTATTCTTATTCGTGATTCTTTCAGATTTGATGCAACAAATTTAGAATATAGATGAACAATTTTGATAAAAAAAATAAAAAGTTGAATTTGGGATAGAGAAATAAAAAAAAAACATAGAATTTTAGGGTTTGATCACTTCAACATATCCTGGAAGAAAATGAGAATTCGGGGTCTTGTCGATTGCCACTTGGGAAATTATGGTCCTTTCGCTTCAGGAGGTTGGATTCTCCCTGTTCTTACAATCCAGGGGTCTATGCCACTCAAAGTGTCGTCTCCATCCATCCATTGCCTTTTTTTAGAGTGTTGCAAATGAGCCAATGGAGTCACCCTCAAGATGTTTCTCCTCCTTACAAAGGCTACAGGTGTGCTTTCATACAACATAAAATGTCATATATTAGCTGATATCTTGACAGTCTGTTGACTTTGACTTTTATGCTTCATTGATACCATGAATAAGATAATTGGACCAAGTGGTGTACTTCTACGTTTTCTTCAAGAGTGGTTTTGCATGTGGGTGCTTCACATTTGGAGGAGATTGTTATGGCAAAAGGCGAGATTTTTAAGGATGCAAAGTCCGGGGATGTTAGGAAGGTAGGTTAAGGTTGGATTGCTTTCGGTATATCTCTCAACATTAGTTTGTAGCTTGGAATATGTTACAATTGTGTCAATTGCATGCCAACAGTTACAATTCTTGTTCTGAGTGAATTTTTTTGTTTGGTTAATTAATAGAGGAGTAATGATCAATTGCTTTAATAATAGTTTACTTCAATATGAAAAATTGGCCCTACAATTCATAAAAATAGTTTCTCCTTGTTTCATTAGGTGCTCTTTGGTCAGAGAATGGGATGTGATGTTCGATTGATCTTGGAGTTTGAGTCATTCTAAAAAAAGGAAAAGAGATATAAGTTCTTTAAAATTACTTCTTATATGAATTAGTAACTATGTATAGTTTTAGGAGCTCCATTTTTGGGTTGTTTTGTCCCTTAACTGTTGGTTCAATTTTTTATTCTAAGAGAGAATGTTGTTTCCTATAATACATCACTATTTTCTTATTTTTTAAATTTTAAATTTGAATAAATGTTGTTTTTTTACTCTATAAAATTATTTTTCTACTTGGTCCCAGTGTCCCAGATATGTGTCAGGTTAGGTTGTCAGCCTGGTTCATGGAAAAATGAACGGGAAGAGAAGCAACATTTGTAATTGTTCTGAAGCTGTTATCAAGAGGTTAATCAGAAATGCAATCGGAAGATAGCAATAGTAAGGTAACATCGAAGCTCTCCTGTTGGTTTCTTCAGATTTTTAATAGCATTTATGTTGGGTCTGTTAGAAAATTGCAGAACATGTAGGAAAAATTAGTTTCGTATCTTGATATTTTGCTGTTCGGGTCTTTGAAGACCAATCTTATGATACAGGCAAATAGGTGTAATATTATTGTTTCTAATTTATGAACAGTGGTATTCAAGTTTTGAATTTTTCATACGAATATTAGGAAAAATTAATTATTTACACTGTACTTCATGGTACCAAAATCTTCCTCTGTTTGTTAAACTTTTTTGAAATTTGTTTCCCTCAAAATATATACTTTCTGCTCAATAAGTGCCATTATACAATTGTTTGTGGATGTTAATTTCATTAGGTAATTGGTTTGTCAAAGATTGGCGTCCTTTAATTTAAAGGTCAACAGCAAAGAACCAGAAAATTTGTGCACATGATCCTACTAATTTTTATGTTGCATCAGACAGGATCTCCCAAAAGTGAATCTGGTGCTGCAAATTGTTGAAATAAGTGTTTTTTTTTTCTTTGCAAGGTTTAGTGCAATTAATGTCGTTCTTTCTCTGCTATGAAATGTAGAGAAGGCCCAACATTTTCTTGCTCCATCACTGGTGATGATGAGCACCATTCTTGTTAACATCAGGGCTACTTTCACAGGTGGGATACTTTCAGGGCTTCCAAGGTTATGCAGAACATGGCGCTCACAAATGCTAAGATTGACATAATCTATAATTCTGTTGTAGTGGAGGCCTATGGAGATGGAGAGAAGGGGGCTTTAGGTGGATTAAAGGTGAAAAATGTGGTGACGAGAGGTTTCTGATTTGAACGTATCTGAATTGTTCTTCGCCATTGTACATGAGCCTGCGACCAAATTCTTGGACGGTCAGCTGGAGCTTGATTCAGAAGGTTACATTGTCATTAAACCGGGGACCATCCAGACCAGTGTGTGGCGTTGTTGCTGCAGGAGATGTTCAGGACAAGAGGCTGTTACTGCTGCTGTCACTGGTTACCCCTCTGTTTCTCGTTTATTATATATAACTATGCGGTTTGTGACTTAAATTCTTATAGATCCTGTATTTTAAGGAACTGTGTGCATGATGAGTTTCTTTAGGGCTTTTTAACAATAGTTCGCTAGCATGATGAGTTTGTTTAGATCCTTGTTTTGGCTATTACATTTAAGCTTACCAGTTTATTTCATTATGGCCTTGCTAATATCTGTTGACCACTTCTAATGATATGTGATATGATTAAATGGGTTCTGTTGAGCTTAGAGCTCAGCTTCCGTCCTCTACATAGCTGTGTTGAGGTTGGAATATGGTTAACTTAATGAACATTTATATAAGATTAAAAACGTTCTCAATTCCAAAAGATGAGGTCCAAGTGTTTTACAATCCGGCTTGGCATTCAGAGAAATTGATACTTTTTTGGTAGTAATTCTATTAACTTGGGAAAATAGTTTGACTGAATTTGACAATCTTTTGTGCATAATATGGCAGTTGAAATCGTCTGCAAATAGAAACAAAAAATAAAATAATAGTAATAATAATTGGCAGTGCTGTACCATCCCTATCAAACCTTGCCTTACCAATTAGGCATGGGATTCTATTTGGTAATATTCATGTTTCTATCAAAATTAAAATAAAAAGTCTACTTTGGGTTAACTTACTGACAGCAATTTTCATTTGAAAATAAGCAAAACCATTGTTTTTTCTTTCAGCTCATATAACATCATCTTTCTTCTGTTTAGCAATATAGGGTGCATGGTAGCATTGGAAGCTGAACATTACTTGCAAAACATTGGATCCCAGGAGGGTAAGACTGAATATTCGTGTAGGAAGTGTAAGGAGGAATTGTACTTATTCTCAACTGATTGTATTGTTGGACATTTATTGTTGATGTATTGAGCTGAAATAGTAGTTTGTCAAAGAAAAAGAAAATATCGGGGAAGGAATACCTTTCTTGTGTTGATATCATCATATGGTTACTTCAGAAGGTTAAAAGGGAGGAGTTTGAATTCATTTGTGTTGTTCTGTGGATGATTTGGAGGAATCATAATTCTTCATTCATAATATCAAAAGGTTTGATTGCTTTCTGTATATCTCTCAACATTAATTTGTAGTTTGGAATATGTTACAATTGTGTCAGTGGCATGCCGACAGTTACAATTCTTGTTCTGAGTGAATTTTTTTGTTTGGTTAATTAATAGAGGAGTAGTGATTAATTGGTTTACTTCAATATGAAAATAGTTTCTTCTTGTTTCATTAGGTGCTCTTTGGTCGGAGAATGGGATGTGACGTTCGATTGGTTGCAGCAGAAAATACAGACGGAGGTCTTGGAGTTCGAGTCGCTCTAGAAATGGAAAAGAGATGTAAGTTCTTTAAAATTACTTCTCATATGAATTAGTAACGATTTATAGTTTTAGGAGCTCCATTTTTGGGTTGTTTTGTCCCTTTAGTGAACTGTTGGTTCAGTTTTAGTTCTAAGAGAAAATGTTGATCTTAAGGTGATGTTATACCAGCAGCATCCCTGAATATCCATTTGTTTGTCTTCAATCTTATGCAAGCTGAGCTCAAACTTTTTCAGCAGATTTCCACTCAAGCTAGAAACGGCATCGAGATAATCAATGATGCTTACGATGCCAATCCCATAAGCACCAAAGTGGCCATTGACCTGCTAAAAATCATTGCTTGTGATGGTGAAAGAGATGCTATTGTAGGGGACATGTTGGAATTGGGAATCTGGGATAGATTGAGATAAAGTCTCATGAGAAGAGATTAAGCCATTGATGTGAGCTAGTTGAACTTGCTGGAAACAGGTTTCTTACCGCAGCTGAGAATATGAAGTTAATTAAAGTTGATAATATTAATATATTATACATGATGATGATGCATAGATCCTTGCACGGAAAATTGTGAAGAGACTAAAATTTAATGATGTTCTTGTGAAAGGTAGCCGTGTAATGAAAATGGAAAAAAGTGGTTAATGCAATTAAGGGAATGAATATACATGTTCCATCGCAAGAGTTATAACGAGAACAGATTCGAAACTTCTTAGGTCTGGTTCTCTATCTCTCCTTCTTTTTCCCTCTCTCACTTTTAAATCTGCTAATAGCTATCTGGCAGTTGGATCTGGTTTCAACAGTGTCAACTTTTAATCAATGATTTGATCCTGATAGTGACTCAATCTCATTTTGGCTAAAAAATTGTGGTTCATACTCGAAAACTTTACAAGTTCCTTCTAGCAATATTGCTAAAACAATTTTTTATGTACTCAAGCTTACAGGTTTTGATTTTTGTCACTTCCATAATGTATTTATTTAGAGATACATGGTTGACTTGTTTTATTGCAACAAAGTTTTATCGATTGTCCACAACAGTAGTTTGAGATCAAGTCTTTAAATCCAGTTACTAAATGTCTTGGTGCAAAACTCGTTTCTC
Source organism: Dipteronia sinensis (assembly GCA_033220585.1). Classification (NCBI taxonomy): domain Eukaryota; kingdom Viridiplantae; phylum Streptophyta; class Magnoliopsida; order Sapindales; family Sapindaceae; genus Dipteronia; species Dipteronia sinensis. The sequence continues at coordinate 6,261,847 of CM065638.1, read as the reverse complement.
ATATATTGGCATTAATATGATTGCGATTATTTATTGAATTTCTGCATCTGATATCTACTGGGTCCCAGTTCTCTATACGTGTCAGGCTATAAGCCTGGTTCATGGAAAAAAGGAACCGGAAGAGAAGCAAGATTTGTAATTGTTCTGAAGCTGTTGATGGATTCATATCGAGAGGTTAAATGAGAACTCTTGGAGACTCGGACATCTGGAAAGGTGGAAGCTGACTGAAAAGGAATTCTGAGCAATGCAAATCATACATAGACAAAAGAAGCGATGGAAAGATGCATTATATTATCATTATGGAATGAAGCTCTATGCTCTGCACTTTTTACCACGGACACCAATCGAATTCACTTATGTTGGTTAAGCAGAGTGGTCATTAGCTACTGCGAAGGCTGGACTTTTTAGAAATTAAAACTACAATCCCTGTCATTATAAGACTACAAGCCTTGAGCATGTAGCAATTGAAGGATGAAGACACAAGATTTGGTATTATATCTTTAGCTATATGACAAATTATTCGCATCGAGTGAGCTGCTTCTGTTGGCTGGAAAAAAGTGTATTTACTGTAAGTATAAATTATAACCCATATGATGAGCTTTTCTTAATGAGATTTAGATTTTCTTAACAACACATGCTTGATGGTTGCAGATGGATGCAGATGGTTGAAGTCATCTCGGCTGCTGGAATTGAGAGTCTGCTGTTGAGTTATGGAGATGAGGTGCCTTTGTGGTGATCATCAAGTGATTGTAAATTTGGTGATTACGAGTGAAATGATGATTAGGGATTATTGTTGGTTTGAAGATTAGAAGTGAAACTGTTATATTCAAGTTGTGTTGTTAGCTTTCCACAAAGCCAGGGTCAACACTTTTGCTGGCTCAATCAACATCTTTATGATTGATATCGGAGTCGAGTAGTTGTCACTTGTCACTTGTCAGGTGATGCAGCAAATCCTCTTTCCCTCTAGCATTAAAGTGAAAAGTGAGCCTTGCCTCCTATAATGTGGAGTGGGCATGCAGAGCCGGCCTTGAATTTGATATATCAAAGAAGTGCTGAGATGGACATTTGGAAAAGGAGGCAAAGTTGGCTTTAATGTTGCCAATGCTCATTCATCTACACTACCTGAGCATGCAAAATTAAAGAAAGAAGAGTGCCGAAAAGATAGCCATATCCAGGTAAGCATATAACCACTTTGTCGTCTTTTCTTTTGTCCAATTAAATATTACTTTCATTGCTATTTCAAAAGTTTCGTGGTTTGTTTTCCTCACAATGCAACTTTGAGAGATTTTTCATTTCTAGGAAAATCAGACCTTTACCTAACCAAGAAAGAAAGAAAATATAAAAAGTAGTTATTTTTTAAGGTTCACGTTGACATGCGAACAACCCAAATCTCAACATAAAATAAAATTTGTAAGTATTTGAAGAGATAGAGGTCTACGTGAGAAGAAATAGAGAAATGGAGAAATATATAAGATATAAAGGTCTGCGCATTGCTTGTTAGGATTAAAAAGCTGTCATCACTCATGAGGATACCTTTATATCCTTCAACCAATTTGCAAAACAAAGCTGCCCTTTATTTCCACTATGATGATGTAATTTTAAACCAATTGTACAACCTTTTGAAGTTGAACCGTTATAGTCAAAAAATTTAATTATTAGGATTAATATCATTCGAGTCATTTATACTATAGTTGCATATACTTGCATATAGATTTTGCTGGTTTTTTCTTTAATTCATAAATAATGTTATCAAAATGTCCTTACAATGAAGGTTTTGCTGAACAATTTATGGGCCAGCTCCACAATTCAGCCTGCAATTAATGAAGCACATGCAAACAAATTTGTTTTCTTCAAACCCAAGTCTTTAAGAGTTATTGTTGTTAATAAGACAAAGCTGAGTTTCAAGAAAAAACCAGATTCACTTGTTATTTTCATTTCCCTTTAAATATGCACAAGGTTCATAGCAAGCATTTCTTGGAGAACATCCCGAGCATAACACACCAAGTTATAGAAGATCGATGTTGAAGAGGACTAGCCAAGTTGGGGAAATCGTAATTAGTTGATTCAGTTCTCAATAGAAAGAACAAGCTTGGGAAGAAAGCAGATAATTTTGCTCAAGGAGTCTGAGAACATGGTAACTGTCATTTACATGGTTAATTATCAACTGATTTTCTTTATCAATTAGATTACTAAATGCTTTTGAATCGATTTTATTATACTACAGTGAGATTGCGGCCAAAGATCAGTGAAACAGTGAAAGGAAAGTTGAGTTTGGGAGCAAGAATTGTTCAAGTAGGTGGAGTAGAGAAAATTTTCAAGCAGTTATTTAGTATTAAGGAAGGTGAGAAATTGTTGAAGGCTTGCCGATGTTATTTGTTGACCACAGCAGGTCCTACAGGCCTCCTTTTCATCTCAAAAGACAAAGTTGCCTTTTGCAATCAAAGATCACTCAAATTCTATTCTTCTAATGGGGAATTGCTTAGACTCCATTTACAAGGTAATTAATTGATCACTTTGTCATTTACAATTTTCTTAAAATATATAATTCAAAACATTGGATCAATGCATTTTCAACAATAGTCATTGCTGTATTTGATAACTGTGTGTATATATAGAAATTACTTTATAACGTGGCACCTCACTTTGGTTCTTCAGTGTGGGATACTTTGTATATAAGTGATCCCTTACATGAGAAGGAAATATATATATATATATATATATATATATTGACATGTATATTTATTTCATTTACAAAAATTATTATCTCAATACCAATAGCATTTACTTGTAACCCTGTACTGTGCAGGTTTTGATTCAGTTGAGAAGATAAAGAGAGTAAATCAAAATGAAGATATGAAGAAGCCATCACAAAAGTATATGGAAATAACTACCTTGGACAATTGAATTCGGATTCGGATGGGTTGAATTCGGGTTTGGTTGTAGATTTCAATTTCAAGGTAATTCTGTTTGGTTACTGAGAAAAACAATTGAGGAAATATTGATATTTATTATATTGTTTTGGTTTATGAATAATCATGAATTTGATTTAAATGTTTGTGTCAGAAGCATATTCTTAATTAGCAACGAAATTATAACATTTGGAGGTTCTAAGTTTTGATTTTTTTTGTTTGAGCTTCTTGTATGTTTCTGGATGGTTTAATGATGATACCAATATTGCGAATTCATGGGACCAGAGTGATCACCAGGTGATGGCTGGAAAATGGGCCTGCGTCGAATTTTAGTGTCTTTAATTTGAGTTGGAATGTGTTGGGTTCGGATTTGAATGGATCGAGTTCAAAGCCTAGTGGAGTGAATTTGGTTGCAAATCGAATGAGTGTGAACTTTAACAGAGCAGTTCTAGACATGGTTTGAGCTCAAATTTGAATGGAGTGAATCTGGATGCAAACCAGTTGATTTCAAACTTTAATGTAGTAAATACTGATGCAAATGTCTCGTGTTTCGCTGATGGCAAAGGGAATTTTGGGGATGATGATGAGTGGGAATTACAGGATGCAAAATTAGAAATGCAATAAGAAGATGGCAATAGTAAGGTAAAACTGAATTCTGGTGATGTGAATTGTTGAAACAAGTGAACGTCATGTTGGATTATGAAACTGTTATAATTGTAATTAATATTTTAGAAACATGATCCAAATAAAATGTAGCGAAAATCATACAATTTAACTTTTTGGATAATACTAGTTGATCACATTATGATAGAGTAAACTAGAAATAAGAAATTACAATTTACAAATAGATGAGAAGATAGAGAATTCAAAAATTAACACTTCCGATTTGTGCTGCTGCCGTCGTCCTTTTTGGATGCAGGATCTTGTTGGACATCCTTCAGCTGATAATAATGTGGGGCTATTTCAACCAACCACTCCGGTTTTAGTTGAGTTACTTGCCTCATATACTCTTTTGTTGTCAAAACCAATTCATGGTAAACAACCCATCGTGGGAGCTCCTGTACCAACCCAGAGCTCGGATGTATATGAGCTCTTTGTGGATGTTTTATAGTCAAGTAAGATCCATTTTTCTGCAGTCTTGCACAATGAGGGAAAAAGCCGGATGTAATGGCTTTTCTTATGGAATCTAAATCATTGGGATTTGATTTATTTTCAATTTCAACCCTTGTTAAAAGACACTCTAGCTGGTCTCTTATATCTCTCGCACGTTTCATACATTTGACTTGAATATAATTCTCATGGCACCATTGTGTTGAGTAATCACATTCCATCCAAGAATTGTAAACCTTAAGCAGAGAGATATGATCCCCTACATTCCCTAAATGAAAGTTCATTCTTGCATTGTCAGCATGAACTTGTTTGTCTTTCGGACGATAGAAGATTGAATTTCCAACAGAAAGCATAGCAACAATGGTAATGATCTCATTCGAACAGTTGTACTTGTCAGAAGCAACTATCACTTTAGATAACATGGGGTCGAGAGGGAACTCTGCCATCCTTCTTCCAGCTTTAGTCAACTCACCATATCTATTTAATGCGCCAAGAGCAAAGAGTAGTTCAAGAGCTTTTATCAATGATTCAACTGGTGGAGGATCAATAAAATCAAAATTGGCCAAGTCATCAATTCCAAGACTTTTAAGAATAAGGACAACATTTCCAAGATTAGTCCGTTGTATTTCTGGCACTGTATTATCCTCCATATCCTTGTCATAATTGTAGGAGGTATATAGGCGAAAACATTTACCTGGACCTGTTCGTCCGGCACGACCAGCGCGTTGTAAGGCTGAAGCTTTACAAATAGAATTAACAAGCAAAGACTCCATTCCGGTCTTCGGGTTATACGATTTCACCTTTGCAAAACCCGGATCAATGACATACTTTATTCCATCTATAGTCAATGAAGTCTCAGCAATATTTGTCGCGAGAACCACCTTTCGAGCCCCATCAGGAACAGGATCAAATATTTTAGTTTGAAGTTGAGCAGGTAGATTTGCATATATGGGACAGATGATCAATTCTGCTATTCTCGTCCCTAGGCCTCTCATCCTATGTTTTAGTATTTCGCATGCTGTTTCAATTTCATGCTGACCGGTTAGAAAAACCAAAATATCTCCAGGAGGTTGTGTTGCATGGATTTGTAGCACACTAACAATTGCAGCATCTACATAATCACATTCGGGGGTTACAGTATAATGGATTTCAACGGGATACTTTCTCCCAGGAATTTTGAAAATGGGAGCAGAATCAAAATAATCGCTGAACTTGACTGCATCAAGCGTCGCACTTGAGATGAGCAACTTGAGATCAGGTCGAGATTTAATCAGATCCTTAAGTAATCCCAGGAGAATGTCGGTTGACAAGGTCCTTTCGTGGGCCTCATCCACCATAAGAACGCTATAGCTGGCTAAATTTGGTTCATTGATTATCTCACGTAGTAGCATTCCATCAGTCATGTATTTAATTACAGTGTGGGCTGATGTGTGATCTTCAAAGCGGATGGAGTAACCAACCTCATGCCCAAGTTTGACACCCATTTCTTGAGAAACCCGAGTAGCAACACTCATAGCAGCAACTCGTCGTGGCTGTGTACAACCAACCTTTAATCCTTGCTTGGTGTAACCAGCTTCATGAAGATACTGGGGTATCTGTGTAGTCTTTCCGGAACCCGTTTCTCCAACAATAACAAGGACCTGATAGTCCTCAATGGCTTGCAGTAGGTTATGATGATATGGATAGATGGGCAGCGTCTTCCTGTCCTCCTGAAGCATCTCAAAGGCAGATTTTTGTCTAGACTTGTCCTCTGTTAACATCTCACTAGGCAACTGCTTGTCAAGGTTGTTGACGCTAAAGTCAAATATAAACCGATAGTCATCAGACCTTTGCTTTTTATTTTTAGAACCATATTTCAATGTTGCCTTCCACATTTGATGCCCCTCCCAATCTTCTTGATTGTTTTCCCCTGCAGCAGCACTTTCTTGACTATATTGCTGATATACCTTTTTTGGATCATAGGCTTCTGGCAACCTGTAATAATTGGTATTATCAACCTTTGTCGTCCGCTTCTTAATAAGATGGTATATTTCCTTGTCGAGCCTTAATTTTTGATTTCCTTCAAATAAATAATGTTGATTATTTTCTTCTATCTCTACTCTCTTCTCCTCCAGTTTCTTTGCCTCCCTTTTCTTTAAATATTTTTGCCTCGACACTTTCCTTAAATATTCAATTTCATTCTTCTTCTCCTGAGATATTGACGGGCTTAATCTTGGCTCCATTAACTTTCGTTTTCGTGTTGCTGCAGCATCACATTCACATTCACATTCCCTTGTATTTTTCTCTAATTCTTCTCTTTCTTGTTGATCACGCCATCTTTCTGAACCATAATCTCTCTCCTTCTTGGAAATCACTCTCTCTTCTTCCATACGTGCACGTACAATCTCTCTACCGTATATCAACTTTTCTGGATTCAGGCTTTGCTACCAGAAAAAATACCTAACAAGCAAACAAATAACAAACACAACAACAGGAAGGAGTCAGTAGGCAGCTAAGCTACCAGTTTCAGTTAGGGGTACTCTTCCTTACTATTGAAAAGCAAACTAGCGCAGGAGGTCAGTCCAGTCAGCGAGCCGAGGGTCCGAAGGAGAGGAAGAAGCGGGCTTTTGAATGTGGGTGCTGTCGGGTTCAGCTAGCAGAGGGGATATCGAAGCTAGGGAATAGACTTTGTGATGAGATACGTTATCTTAATTCTTAATTCACACACCCCTCTCTCTCTCTCTCTATATATATATATAGCTAATCCTAATTTGTTTAGGAATTAGGATTCCTTTCTCTACAAGAATTCAATTTACTCCATACAAATCATTCTCTGATTATTATTTAGCTGATTATAATTTGTTTAGGATTCCTTTCTCCATAAGAATTCAAATCACTCAATATAAATCAATCTCTAATTATTAATTATTTAGCTAATTATAATCTGTTTAGGATTCCTCTCCCTATAAGAATTCAAATCACTCAATGCAAATCAATCTCTAATTATGATTGGTTTAAGATTCCTCTCCGATCCCTAAAAAAATTGAAATTCGAATCACCATCAACACCCACATCATCTGTCCATCACCATCAACACCCGCATCATCTGTTCATCATCATCAACAGTTCAACACCCGCACCATCATCTGCAGAAATCACCACCCACACCACACCCAACCACCCCACCATCAACAATCTCTAATTATTATTTGTTTAGGATTCCTCTCCGATCCCTACAAGAATTTAAATTCTAGTTTCTGATGGGCAGCTGGCCTTGTAGGAATTGAATCAACTGGACGTCACATGTAGGCTGTCGTTTTCTTTTTGTTGGATGTTTTCTGGATACGTTTCTCAACTTTCATAAATTCAAATGAAAAAGTGAATTCATAAGATAAGGACAGTTTATTTCGGATTGTAAAACCGTGCCCATCCCTGGACCTAGATACGGTTGTATGCTAGTGTTCACATAATTTTTACTCTCATAATTATGAATTATTTGGCTACTTTTATCTTGTGTCTGAAAATGTTTGGTTTTTTTCTTAGATAAAAGGTATAATGTGCTCGGATCGGATCGGATCAGATCTATTTGATTGTTTAAGATGTTGTATTTCAGTTTGGACCGGATTAGTTCTCAAAAGAATATGGATCGGATCTTATTTATAAACATAAAGGTAAGATCCAATTCGGTCTATATATCCGGATCATATTGGATTGGAGGTTTTTTTTTCCAGTCGTGATGTAACTTAGTATTTTAAAATATTGATGAAATTATAAATAAAGCTTTAAGTTCAGTTGCAACAATTGCAACATGTTAGTAGCCGTATTGAAGAATGAATTATTGAAATACGATGAGATAATTTGTAAAAAAAAAAAAAACATATGATGAGATAATTTGCATAACTATAGGAAAAGTGCATCCACAACTAGGTTGGCAATTGGCAATTGGCAATTTGGCATCCACTTGGCCATCTCAACCTTCTTACATTGAATTTGGTTCTATGTGTATTAGAGCTAATTATACCAAACTCTTATGTGGTTTGCTCTTTTACACGTAAAAACAATTTTATCAATAATTGACATTTATCTCCTCTACCATTAGTCAACCTTAATCAAACTTACCCGCTCACCAAATTTGACCGTCAATACTAAAGGTAATTTGTGTTGCATTTGATTTTTCATCCGAAGACTAAATAATGCTGAATTATACTGAAAACTGAATAAAATGTTTGATTTTTTTCACTGAAAACTGAATATAAATGATAAGTTGTTTGTTTTTTTAAGTTATAAATATATGAAAATAAATAATTTTTTACATATACTCTTTCAACAATTATTTGTTATAGATTTATATTTTAATATATTTTATACAACTAAAAACAGTAATTTAATATTATAATAAAAAATTATAAACAAATTTGCCCAATAAAATATAACCCCTTAAAGTATAAAAATTGAACAAGTTAATTGAAGTTTAGTTTAAGAAATAACAACAGGTTAAAGTAAGCTACAAATAATGCGTACAATGTTTATATCTAGAATTATAACAATATAATTATGCATTTATAATGAAATTTATATGCTCTATCAATGTGGACATACCATATAAATATGCCACAAATAGATATAATTCAATTATATATATGTAAATTAACAAAATTAGTGTCGAATTTGAGATTATCTCATCTGGGCATATAGAGATGATATTGTGGTGCTTGCAGCACATGTAAAGTGCATGTAATTTATGGTTGCACCCTTTTTTTTTAGAGCGTTAATTTTCCCCAATCACAAAATATAAAACTAATCAAATTAAGATAAAAAAAGTCCGTACCGAAATATGAATAGAAGTCAAAATTTGTTTGAATACATTTAAAAAACATTGGATTCAAATGGAGATTTTGGAGTCTTGAAAAAACTAGGTTTTATGGCTGCTAAAATTATTTAAATCATGAGAAGAAAAAAAAATATTAATATGGTTAAGAGTTATGATAGAAGAGAAAACTGGAAATTAAATAAGATTTGTAAGGATAAATTTGGAAGTAATAAATTGATATATATATATATATATATATATATATATATATATATTCAATTGATTTGTTGTTGAGTGAAAAGTGAAAAAATTTCATTTTAATAATCAGTGAGGAGTCCATTTAATGATTTTATCATTTTAAAAATCAAACCAAATAATTTTCAATGGAAAAATCAAATAGGCACTATTGCAACAATTGCAACATGTTAGTAGCCGTATTGAAGAATGAATTATTAAAATACGATGTAAAATAATTTGTGAAAAAAAAAAAAACATATGATGAGATAATTTGCATAACTATAGGAAAAGTGCATCCACAACTAGGTTGGCAATTGGCAATTTGGCATCCACTTGGCCATCTCAACCTTCTTACATTGAATTTGGTTCTATGTGTATTAGAGCTAATTACACCAAACTCTCATGGGGTTTGCTCTTTTACACGTAAAAACAATTTTATCAATAATTGACACCTATCTCCCCTACCATTAGTCAACCTTAATCAAACGTACACGCTCACCAAATTTGACCATCAATACTAAAGGTAATTTAGGTTGCATTTGATTTTTCATCCGAGGACTAAATAATGCTGAATTATACTGAAAACCGAATAAAATATTTGATTTTTTTCACTGAAAACTGAATATAAATAATAAGTTGCTTGTTTTTTTTAAGTTATAAATATCTGAAAATAAATACTTTTTTATATATACTCTTTCAACTATTATTTGTTTAATATTTACATTATAATATATTTTAGACAACTAAAAACAGTAATTTAATATTATAATAAAAAATTATAAATAAATTTGCCCAATAAAATATAACCCCTTAAAGTATAAAAATTGAACAATTGAATTGAAGTTTACTTTAAAATATAACAACATGTTAGAGTAAGCTACAAATAATGTGTACAATGTTTATATCTAGAATTATAACAATATAATTATGCATTTATAATGAAATTTATATGCTCTATCAATGTGGATATACCATATAAATATGTCACAAACAGATATAATTCAATTATATATAAGTAAATTAACAAAATTAGTGTCGAATTTGAGATTATCTCGTCTGGGCATATAGAGATGATACTGTGGTACTTGCGACATATGTAAAGTGCATATAGTTTATGGTTAATTTAGTTTAAGTTTGTTTGCAAAACCCTTTTTTTTAGATTGCTAATTTTCCCCACTCGCATAATATAAAACTAGAAGCCAAAATATGTTTGAATACATTTAAAAAAAACATTGGATTCAAATGGAGATTTTGGAGTCTTGAAAAAACTAGGTTTTATGGCTGCTAAAATTATTTAAATTGTGAGAAGAAGAAAAAAAATGTTAATATGGTTAAGAATTGTGATAGAATAGAAAACTGGAAATTAGATAAGATTTGTAAGGATAAACTTGGAAGTAATAAATTGATATATATATATATATATATATATATATATATATATTCAGTTGATTTGTTGTTGAGTGAAAAGTGAAAAAAATTCACTTTAATAATCAGTGATTTTAGGATCCTATTTAGTGATTTTATCATTTTAAAAATCAAACGAAACAATTTAATAACAATGACGTTAAGTGTTCAGTGAAAAAATCAAATAGGCACTTGGTCAGTTGATGCATTTTTTTGTCTAAATATATATTTTAAAAAATTGAATGCAAAATTTAAAATGGAGATTAACTGCAAAAAAAAAAAACTATTCGAAAAACAAGATTAATTGAAAATTAAGAATTTTATCAAAAAAAAGTAGGAAGATTTAAATTTAAAAAAAAACGATTTTTTTAAATAAAAAACATCGATGCATCATCTATTTTAAAAACTTCATATTAAAAAAAATTACCGATTAAATTATAGAAAGTCCAAAAACATGTAGTGAACACAATCAATTGAAATTTAGGGTTCCATTTCTGTCAATCAAAAACCGTCGAGTATTCTCTCAGAAATCAGACTGAAATGAAGATGCCATAAAAATCAACCAAAAAAAAAAAAAAACACAAAGAAAAGCATAAACCCACAAAGATACCAATCTAAAATCTTAACAAGAAGGATAGAAAACATATTGAAGTCAATCAACCAGGTCAATTGGATTTCTAAGATAAATAACTACAAGTGTCTCCGCACATCCAATCTTAGCTACTTATACATGTCAATTGGATTTACGATAATGCTAGATATCTCATCTTTTGTATCCCACATGTAAGAAAAATTTGTAAGACCCTCTTATCAAGTCAACGTGAGACCATCTCACATAACTTTTTCTTGTGTCTTAAGGTTGGGGAAGGTTGTTTAAAAACTATATCTATGCCCTTTTCATAATTACACCATTTTTGTAATTACACCCATCAAAAACTGTATCTACACCCCTTTCGTAATTACACCCATTAAAAATTAAAAAAAATCTCTAATTTGTAAATAAACACTACATCCAAAAATACCCTTTCTTTAATTATATTGTATTATATTTTTGTAAGTATACATTACTTATAACTATTATTATGTTATTTAATCAATTTTATTATTATTTCCAATTTTTTTGTTATCTTTGATTCTCTTCTATTCTTTCTCTTCCCTACTTCTTTTCTCTTCTCGGTTTTTTCAAAATTAAATTCCATTTTTCGTTATTTATTTTTCGTTAAAAATCCATTTTAAGATTTTTATTTTATTTTATTGGATAATCACTTTCTGTTTGAGAGACTTGTATGGATGCAAGATTTGTGAAAAAAAAATGTGTTCCATGAAAATAAAGAGCATCTAATATATATATATATATATGAATTTGTCGGTGCTTATCCATAATCTATGGCCCACATTCAAGGAACTGATGTGATGTATTTTATATCAGGACGAACTGACAAGAGGATGACTTTATATATATATATATATATATATATATATATATATATATAAGAACATTTAATATTGATAAATAAATAAAAGTCTAAAGTGTGTTTGAAAGAAATAAAAAATATAGATAATATAGTTAATTTAAATGTTTGTTTACATACATAATGATTTTGTTTTTTTAATAAAAAATAACAAATAATAATTTAAAATTTACTTTTCCACAACCAAATTTATTCATAATTTTGATTCATTTTTTAAACTTAGCAATCAATTTGTATTTACTTAAAAGAGATTGAAAATATATTTAAAAGAGATTCTATGATTTATTCAAATGAAAAGAGTTTTTATGATGAATAATGCCATACAACCCTAATAATTAACCCGAATAATGTTGCAAGTGAGTTGTCATCATCACATACAACATGAAATGATGTGGTTAATGAAAAAAATCACTTGCCGCATTATTTGGGTTAAAATTTGGGTAAATTTTTTACTATCTAACATTAGTGTTTTATGATATATGTTAATATCAAACCATTAATAGAAATTTTTTTTTACAAAAGATTAAAATAGGAAAATAATTAATAATTATTGATGGGTGTACTAATAAATAATTAGTCCTCTTAATAATTTTACTTAAAGGTATTATTAGATTTTTAAAAACATATTAATTTAGGATATACATACAATTTTTAAGGGGTGCAAATAAAGTCACTATTTAATTTAATTTAATCTAATCTATTTCATTATTGCTTGTTCATCGGATATTGCCTTTCATTTTTTTATAATCCAAAAATCTCCCAAACCAGTTTACTGAACCCAAGTTCAAAACTGGGATCCTCATCAAACCCTACGATCTTTCGAAGAAAAAGAACTCTGACCTTGGGCCATGTAGGTGTTTGGAATCCTATATTTTGTTTGATCAAACCACGTGCTTGAAATTTAAACAAAAAGTTTATTTTAATATATAAAAAAATATTTTTATATGAAATTGATTTTATTATTATTAGTTTATATTTTCATTATATATATATATTTTTTATAATAAATGATTTAAATTATAATATTTGATATATATATATATATAAAGCTAACTAATACAGTAGTAGGGGATTTTTTTTTACTGATTGTCGAAACCAGATGTTTGATTTGGTATTTAATCAAAAGTCAGGTTATTTATAATTCTCCCAAAAGAAAATTTCAAAGAGTCACAGAGAGAAGTAGAGAGAGAGAGAGAGAGAGAGAGAGAGAGAGAGAGAGAGAGAGAGAGAGAGAGAGAGAGAGAGAGAGAGAGAGATGATCAATGCGAACCCGGTGGTGCACGCTAAGAAGGAAAAGAGTATCCCGCACCGAAGATCCTCACTCCGACGATGCCGTTGATTCTCTCGAAATATATGATATCCTTCTCTAATTTCATTTGTTTTTTTTTATTTTGTTTAATAGACGAAATGGACAATTTTGATCAAAATCGTGTTTTAATTTTAGGTTTTGAATTTGATGATGATGATGATTTTGAGAAGAGAAATGGGCGTATTTTGTAAGTCTTGCTCAGCTTCAATTTTATATATATATATATATATATATATATATATATATATATTTCTATATTTCTATATTTTATATATATACACTGTTAGTTTTTTTTTTTTTTTTTGAATAATATACACTGTTAGTTGATCTTAATTTATAGTTTATAAAATAAGCATTTTTATTTGTAATCCTGATTTAGGATAACATTTACTCCGACAATTCAGCATTGTGGTATGGCAACAGTGATTGGTCTATGCTTGAGAGTTAAACTAAAACAGTTTTTTCCACCACATTTTATGGTCAGTTGTTACTTTTATAATTTCAATTAGTTGATATTTGAGTAGAAATTATTTGGGGGGTGTATCAGATTATTGAATTTTAGGAACTGAAAATATTTCTATAATTTGACCTTATATTGAATCCAATTCATGGGGATTTACTTAAATATGAAAATGAAATGGTATGTGAAGATGGTGCTTGATATACATGGGATCTTAATTTTTTTATTTTGTGAGCATTTGCTATCTCTCTCCATGCCTTCAATTAAACACTTAGCAATCAATGTTATGCTTTTTCGTGCTAATAGAAATTGGGGGACTCAAATGAAAATGTGCTAATCACCTTCTATTCAATGATGCTAAGTCGAATTTTTTTTTCATAACTTTATCTTGATTTTTCTTATTGCAAACTTTCTTCCCTTGGTTGAACTTATATTTGTCTGTTCATTTTGTAATGGACCAATGTTTAATGCGGGTTAGGATTTCGATCACATTCAACTGCTTCCATAATGCTAATAAGTAATAACCATGGTCTTGGACCTCCTATTTTCGGCTTTTTAGCTATGGGAGGTTATCCGAATGTCTCCACACTCTCCTGAAGTGATTTTTTCTTTATTTGAAATTAGAAGTTGGGAATTGCTATAATTTTTTGCCTCCTCTGCATTTTGAATTAAACTTGAGAGAAAGATGTAGTTTATCTGGAGTCTGGATCATGCATTTGTTAACTTGGCACTCATCTAGTTTCTCATTTATATGATTGCTGGTGTATTTTTGCAGCTTGACATCAGAGTATCTCCTGGATCTCATGCCAATGAAGAATCAGGTAAAGATTGCTCAATCCTTGTGGATGCCATTCAACATATATTAAAACAATGTCATTTGTTTTCTTTTTATTATTGAATTGAATCAGGGGAATATAATTGAATCTTCTCAAGACTCAAGAGTAGATACTTCTCGTGAACATATCATTCCTAGGGCTTGACTTCTCATCTCTCCCTTGTAACTAATTTCTAGGCAGAGACACAAATTTTCAATGGAATGATATGTAAAGATCTCTTATGCTTTCTTTAAGTTCTAAAAATCTGCTCAACCTATTCAGTTGTCTTGAAGATCTTTTCAGTCAAAGCCATGCAATAACATTTCTTGGCCTTGAATATTTGTGGGATTGAAACTTCCATTGGCATTACCATTTCTAAATAATGGGAGGAATTATATTCCATATTAATGTAATTAGCTGACCTCTTTTTATATTCCTTATCAAGTTTCTTGTAAATATTACTAAGATTGGACGAGATGAGGTTGATCCAGTGGTATGCCCCTCACACTAACACCATTGAGATTGTGGTTCGAGTTATGTTCCTCTCCCTAAACCACCCCCGGATTAATTTTAATAGCTTAAAAACTATTGCTGAGATTGTGCAATATGTCTTGCTGCAGTCAACAAGCAGCTGAATGATAAAGAAAGAGTTGCAGCTGCTCTGGAGAATCCTAATCTTCACCAACTTGTCGATGAGTGCCTCTACTCCAACGAACTTTGACCGGTGCACTAAACTTCCCCAAAACCACTGTACTGAGTAAGCAGCAGTAATGGATGAATGCAATAAGAAAAGATTAAGAGCAAGCAGCAGTAGTAGTTGAATTCAATAAGAAAAGATTTTACTCTAATATGAATTTGATTTGTCGTGAATCTACTCATCTCTTGTCATGTTTCGTCAATTTTTGTTGACTGCATAAATGTGTTAATGCGACAGAGATATGTTTGATGCAGCATATTGCTTGAATTTCATGTGTGAATCTGATCAGTAAGAACAGAAGCTTTCATGTGTGAGCTGCTGCAGCCCATATGTTGAACAGCTTACTTTTCTAGCAGTTCTCAGTTCCATATTGAGAGCTATAGCTAATAGCATTTATATATGAAATGGCTAATTGTAACATGGTTCTATACAGGTGAAATTAGATCACTGTATATAAAGATTGCAAGAATCTGATTTTATGCAGGTTCTAATTTTTTTTTCTTCTTTTTAATTTATTTGATAATTTTCCCCAATAATTTGTTTATATGATAATATATTTGACGCGAAAATCACATAAATAACTACATGTCTCTGCACATCCACTCTTAGATACTTATATATGTCAATTGGATTTATAATAATACGAGATATCTCACCTTTTGTATTCCACATGCAAGAAAAATTTGTGTGACACTCATCAAGTCAACGTGAGACTATCTCACATAACTTTTTCTCATGCATCCGGGTGGGGGAAGGTTGTTTGAAAAAGCTGAAGAGAGCTGGCAGATCTTCAAACAGCAACTGAAAAAATATCACACTTTATTTTAAGCTGGAAAAATAAGAGAGTAAGATCCTTCATGTGAATGAAAATGCTTTTTTTTATCACTGATAGAAATAATGTAACAGAACAATTAAAACGTTTTACTGGCCTTTTCAATGTACTGGACATCATTTTCCAGTTCTACAAGTAAACTAGATACTGAAATTTGCATCAATTGATTAACAATTTGAGCCCGTTTATCGTTCTTAGGTTTCTTACATATCATAATGGGCACAAGGCAGATGAATTTAGCTTACTGGAGGTGCAAGGTGTGCTCGAACTGGTGCCACCGCAGCCTCTAAATGACCCTTAGTAACTTGGTAGGAGGGCTTATCATCAAATCCCCAGAATTTGGCAGTTTTCACATCATCCTGCGCTATCAATCGCGAGAACTCCTCGTGATCATAGTTTAGTGTAGCTTTCCCACTAAACTCACATGGAAGGTTTTCGATATCAATAATTGACCTCATGTACTCCTCACTATCTTCACTTTTTGTGTACACAAACCTCACCTTCTCAAACGATTTCGGGTCCATAAGGTACTTGACTACCTATAGAAAGAGGAAATAGCAATAAAATCCAACAGAGATTCAATTTATAAGTTATAACTGCTAAAATCAGCAAGTGTTTAGGTAGTATATTGTGATAAACCAAGAAGATGCAGACAGGAGTTCAAACCTTCCAAATTGGCTCAAGAACTTTGGCGTATTAAACAAAATGCAAACGGGCGAGCCTCTCGGGGTAGTTGTTCTGTAAAACGTTAACAATATCGCGAATTGTCTTCATGCTAATGTTGGTGGTCATTGTCCAACCATTGAAGTCAAGCAACCAGGTCATTTGTTCTTGACCATCAGCGAGGTCAAGGATAGATTTCGAGAAGATAGACCAGATAACGGACATTACCTTCTCCTGATGGTGTTGTGTTCTGCCAAGCATTAAAGAGCAAGTTAATTAACAGAATAACTGGACAATTTATATATAGAGGCTTTATATGTGTGCCTTAGAAAGAAAATTCTAGTGCAAATTACCTGCTTCCCAGTCTCACCTTCGTGTGCAACCTCGTGCTGGAAAATCACACGCATAGATTGCATAAGTACACATTTTAACGGATCCCACAGAATGAAAGACGATACATATAATAAGAGAATGTCAAAAACACAATGGATGTATTGATTTCTATGCAAGTTTACAATTGCTAGATTGATAGAATTCAATCTCATTTCGAGCCCTTTAATGAGTGACATTTGAATCATTACTGATCTCCCTGACTCTTAAAATGTCAAAAAATCTAATCTAAGTTCATAATCATACCCAACGAATCTCTTCAGGCTTCAAAGTTGCTCTCCATTTGAGTCTCTTCCAACGTTTTCTTTGTCTTATCAACATTCCAGTTCCCAGCTCCCATATATGAAACATCCCTTCAGACTAGCATCAGTACAGAACTTTAAACTGCGGCCGGAGAGAGGTCCGATATCGTCTCTCAGTTCATTGACCTGCATGCAGAATCACCATCCAGGAATTCATTTTCATTGCTTTTGTGAAAACATCTTCATTCAAATTAAAATTACAAACATTATTTTGATATGAAAAATCAATTGTTGAACTAAATTGTTTGACTTTTTCCCTCAGATAACATTACAAACACACTTCTGAAAATTATTTTGATCAGAGAATTTTACAGTTGCATATATCATGATCAGTGACTTTTGATCATTTACATGCTATAACCATGTTTGATCAGTGAAATTTTTTATTTCGAGACTAAAAAAAAAAACACAAACGAAGCTTTTTTTTTTTGTTTGTTGTTTTTTGTGTGCTTACAAGTGTGGATTCTTATTATTACCTTAGCATCTCTCTGTTCATAATCAATCTCCTGAGGATTCTGAGACTGTTTTCTTCGAAGAAACATCCTTTACTGCTAGCAAATAAAAACAACCAAAATATGTCAAACTGAAAATATTAGATACAATTATACAAATCTCTCAATATATATTCGAATTTGACCCATATCAAATAAAATAATTATAACAATAACAATGAAAGACTAATTATAACCCATAAATCATAATATCATATTTTCATCAATAAGGGTGTCTAAGAAACTTTGAACTCATAAATTGAACCGAACTTCTAATCTTCTATGATCCAACATAGTCAAAGTTGAACAAATCTAAAGACAGCCATTAACAATTAGCAGATACTTGTACCACTTCAAATTCAGAATTTATAACAATAACTTCAAAAAGTATTTTTTTTTTAGTTTCTTGGATGTTAAAAGTGGAATTATTGAAAAGACAAAAGGGGTTATGTTACTGTGCGGATATTGACACACATAAAACTTATTAGTACATCTATTTTAATAAGTCATCCATGTCTAAAATTTAAAAAATAAATATTACTATAAACACTCATCTTGATGTCAATAGTACTATCATTGAAATAAATATATTCATTTAGTTCATATTATTCATAAACACTCTTAAATTATTATCACACCCATTTATAAAAAAAATCATATAATTTTTGGAATCAAATCATCTTTTAATGATGATCCAATTTACTTTTGGAAATATCTCGAATGTAGGAACATTGTCAAAGGGAATATGTAGAACCGTATATGAGGTTAAGAGATTTTTAATATGGAATTCTCTTATTTATGCAGTTATCTTATAAAAAAAAACTTACTATATCTACGGCTATCTTAAAAAAAAAACTTGTTGATATTTATAGCTACAGTTAAAATAATATTTTGTTTATTATAGAGTTGATAACTATACATAAAAGAAAAACAAAAACAATATGATAATCATGTGATGATGAGAAAGTTTGATACTTGAAATAAAATTAGAGTTTAATTAGGGTTTATCATAATGTTTTTTTTAAAGGTAAGTTTTTTTAATAAAGAAATATAGTTGAAGATATTGGTGTAATTAATGAGTGCATATATTATATGGTTTATTTTTAATTAAAGTAATTTGTCCTCATTGCTAAATTTCTATTGGGATATTTTTGTAATTAAATATGGGCGTACTAATAAGTTTTATGGGTGTCAATATCAGCAGTGTTAGATATTAGAGCATCTCCAATGGTTTACATTAAATTGGTGTAAAAAGAGAATTTTATAGGAATATTCTTACACTAAATTTTGAGAGAGAGAGAGAGGTAGGATAGGTTGAAAAAAATAATAATATTATAATCATGTGATGATGAGAAAATTTAATACTTGAAATAAAATTAGAGTTTATCATAAAGTTTTTTTTAAAGACAAGTTTTTTTTAATAAAGAAATATAATTGAAGATATGAGTGTAATTAATGAGTGTATGTAGTATTTGATTTATTTTTTTAATTAAAGTAATTTGTACTTATTGGTAAATTTCTATTAAGATATTTTTGTAATTAAATTTTTTTAATAAAATATGGGCGTACTAATAAGTTTTATAGGTGTCAATATCATCACCTGATGTATTAGCTGTTAGGGCATCTCCAATGGTTTACATTAAATATTACACTTAATTGGTGTAAAAAGAGAATCTTGTGGGAATATTCTTACACTACATTTTGAGAGAGAGAGAGAGAGAATGGAGAGGTAGGGTAGGTTGAAGAAAAGGTAAAGAATGGGTAATAATGTAATTGAATGATTATTTGTTGAAAAGAAATTAATATGAATGGTTAAAAACAATAATTTTAAATGAGATGCACATGGGATGGCATATGAGGTGCACATGTGTGAGTGTTCATGTGGAAAGTTACTGAAAACATGTAGGAATACCAAGTCAAAGGCAAAGAAAGGCAGTAAGCATGTGAGGTAGTTACCAGGTGGTTACCAGACAGTTACTCAGTAGTTATTGCATGTTCTGGTTATGGCTTGTGCCACATTGCCTAGTAGTTAGAGTTGTTAACTACACTTGTTGACATGTATTAAGTCGGTTGGTGCTAATAAGGCCTAGCAGTTAGGAGCAGTTATCTACAAGGCATATATATATATATATATATATATATATATGCTGATAGGTGTTGGCATATAGAGTTGTTAGGCAGTAGAAGGACTGTTTGACCAAAGTGATAGATTAGATAATATGTGCTGCAACGTTAAGACACCATCTAGCTAAAAAGGCTCGGTTAGGGTGATCTTTTGAAAAAGATAGTTGAAGCTATCATCTTAGTGTGTGGTTGCATGCTAATGTTGTATATACATTCGGGAATATATATTGCAAATGCAACAAAATGTGTTGATATTGTAAAAAACATTGTTTCATGAAGGTAACCGAGTTAGGAGATTGGCTCTCGTAAGCTTTGTGTTGTTTATCTTGCTTCTACGTTCTTTATATGTGTTGGGTTGGGTGAGATTGTGACTTTCTAGGAGGGCTTGTTACAGGGCAAAGCTTTGAGGTGGAGCTCTTGTGTGGTTTGGCATCATGTGTTGCTAAGTAGGGATCAAACTCTTGTTTGGACACACTTATGAGTGAGTATGTTTGCACACTTTGGGTTGAGTGTGTAGGATGGCACACTCGCGAGTGAGGTGTGTTTGAGCAAGCAAAACAGGCTTGACCAGTGAGCAAAACAAGCTTGGCAGTAAGAGTGAAATAGGCTTAGCAGTGAGAGCGAATCAGATGTGGTTGTGCGAGTTTTTTTGTGTTCGTTGGAAGGTGATTGATGTTATTCATTGTACACTAAGCTACGATTGACAATTCATTAAATAGTTCATGGACAACGCAGATTCCATATGTGTTATGGAGTTAGACTGACTGGTCATGGGTGTTTGGCATCAACACGAAGGAAAAACTCATAGAGGATTTTCTTCCGTGTAACATTGGTATCAGAGCATGATTGATGCTGTGTTTTGTTGTAGTTGGTGCTATAGATAGCCATAATTGGCTTTGTGATCTTTGATTTTTTTGTACGAAGATGACTCTTACAGACGCTAAAGAACGAATTTCTCGACTTGAGAAGATTGTTGGTGTACCACCTGAAAAGAACTTTGGTAAACTTGTTATTCAGTGCGTTGAGAATATGGAAGGAGTTAAGCTTCTACAACAGTCTCACACGGACTTGTTGAAGGATCTGGAGGTTCAATTCAATAACATAAGGTTGGAGTTTGCATGTGTTGTGGACAGCATGACAGAGAAGTTGCAGTCTATTGCAAATGAGATCAGTGTGTTTCGGAAGGAACGAAATAGTTCTGGTTTCTCTAGTGAGAATTCAGTTTTGATGGTAAAGTTATCAGAGCCAAAGCAATTCAAAGGCAATTGAAATGTCAAGGAACTTGATAACTTCTTGCTGGACATGGAATAACACTTCAAGGTTGCCAGAATACCTGATTGTGAACATGTGACCATTACAAGCATGTATCTTAGTGGAGATGTATAACTGTTGTGGTGTGCAAAGTTAGAGAATGACCTTAGTGTAGGCAGGCTAAAAATTGTGACATGGGAGACTCTGAAAGAGGAATTGAAGGATCAATTCTTCCCTTACAACAAGAGTTGGTTGGCTAGAGAATTTTTAAGGAAGTTGAGGCATAGTTGTTTTGTTCTTAAGTACATGAAGGAGTTTAGTTTGTTGTTGTTGGACATCAATAACATGTCAGAGGATCGAAAACTCTTTAATTTCATGTATGGTTTACAAGGTTAGGCAGAAACAGTGTTTAGAAAGTTGAGAGTAAATGACATTCCCAAAGCTATGGATGCAGCAGAGGGCATAATCGATTTTCATTTCAGCAAATCCTCTTCAACTTTAAGATGAAGGAGTAATTTGGTGGTGACAAATATAATAGGAAAATCAAAGATGGGAAAGTTGCTGACTTGAAGCAGAAAAAGAAATTAGAAGATGGTGGATCCATTAGGAAGGAGCAGTAAGTAGGTAAATAGGCATCAGATTGCTTCATTTGTGTTGGTCCTCATTGTACAAGAGATTATCTAAAGAAGTAGGTAATTAATACAATTATGAGTCAAGATTCTGATGGGTCCTATAATACTAGTGTCGCACATCGAAGTACTATTCAGTTGTTGAATACAATGAGAGTTGAGAATTAACAAAAGCGCAAAGGCTTGATATATACAGGCGCTCAAGTCAATGGCAAGAATGTGAAGGCAATGTTGGATATATGGTTGTCTAACAACTTCATTACTAAGCAAGAGGTGGACATGTTAGGGTTTGATCTTTTTAACAGCAGCAACCAAATTAAGATAGTAAGTATGTGATGTATATGTGGTGACTTTGATTTTGGGTTCTTGACAGGGAAATTACACCATGGGGCGGTGCCTCTAGACGACTTTGAGGTAATTCTTAGTATCGAGTTCTTTGTATAGGCCAAAGTAACATTAAGGCTTAATTTTTTGGTTATCTTTGTTGGGGCTAAGGACAGTCTATGCTTTGTCCAATGTGATAAAAGAGTTCTAGACATCAAATGGAACAAAGGAGTTTATTCTGTTGGGACAACTAAAAGAGGGCTTGAGAAGAGAGGAATAAGCTTTTATGGCGGCAATGGTGGTTGGATTCAAATGCGTTACCATTGGATAATATTTCTATTCAATTAAAGCCTCGTGGATTGGTAAAATCGAGATGTGGATGACTTGCAAGCATTTAGAAATCCTTATTGTGGTGATTCCATATTGTTTCCGGAGGAGCAACAGTTGATGGATGTGAAGGCAGAGGCAGAATTCTTGCGCAAAGATAATGTGGGCCATGATGAAACAATGTTGTGCAGTGGGTCTTTGGATGAAAGGATGGCACATTGAAGACTAAGTTTCTCTAGGTTTGGAGATCCTTTCTCTATGAAAGGGGAAAAATCTCTGAGGGTTTCAATAGGACATGAGCTTCGTTGGAAAATGTTGATGACTGGTCAAGTAGGCGTTTGAAGATCCTCCTAATGAGGATGTCAGTTGTTTCAAGTGGGGGAGGTTTGTTACACCCCTAAAAACGGGCATGTGGGCGGTGGCTTATGATATGCTTGGTGATGAGGCATCAAGTCTTTGACAAAGCACATTCGATAATGTGGCCTTGAGTTGCTGTCAAAGACAAAGGATGCTAATGCATGGCCTTGGGCAGCGTTGATGGCCTAGGAAGGTTGTCATTATGTGGGCATTGTGTGCTTATGCATTGGCTTGATGGGGAAGCATCAAGCAAGGCATAAGGTTGGATGGTTTTAGTCAGTGCTGTTAGCTTAGGTGGGCTATCATTATGTTGGCAAGTTTGGTTGGATGTGCTAGTGACATAGCGAGCATTTGAGCATAGTTTGGTAGCGTGTGATGGCTGTGGACATGAACAAGGTAATGGGCTGATGCTAGGCACAGTAGTAAGTTAAAAGCAAGCAAGACAGTGAGCTAATTGCAAGTAACACAGTGGGCTATATGCAAAGGCAATGTTTGGCTGTATGTTTCATATAGGCTTCAAGTTATGCACGTGAGATGCACATAGGATGGCACATGAGGTGTAGAGCTACTCCGAGCTATTGAGAACCATTAGGTTCTTGTTGTCGTTGGAGATGTGGGTTTTGGGAAGACTATATAGGTGCCGTAATATCTTCAAGAAGTTGGTTACACCAAGCTAGGGAAGGTTGGGTGTACGCAGCCGCAACGAGTTACTGCTATGGCCTATGGGTGTTGTTCCTTGGGTTTCTCAGAAGATGAGTGCCAAAATTGGACATGTTCAAATGAGATCATCGCCATTGCTGCTATGCTTTTATGTTTAGAATTTAATTTTCTACCGTCCAAATTAGAAAAAAGTTCAAGCAGACAATACAAAAATGAATTTCCAATCGGAGAATGTTAGGGATCATATCGCATTGCTTAGGGTCTACAATTTCTAGAGGGAATACAATTACTCAATACAATTGTGTTACGACAATTACATTCAAGTCAGAAGTATGAAATGCGCTAAAGACGTACGAGACCAACCGAATAGGCTTCTGAAGAGTATCAAAATTGAAATAGCTTCCAATGTGGTTGATTTAAATGCTATAAAAGAGACCATTACATTTGGGTTTTTCCCCATTATGCTAGGTTGAAGAAAGATTGGTGTATTTTTCAATAAAACATCCACAAACAACTCATACTCCCGTGTCCACGATGGGTTGT
This sequence comes from Dipteronia sinensis, assembly GCA_033220585.1. Classification (NCBI taxonomy): domain Eukaryota; kingdom Viridiplantae; phylum Streptophyta; class Magnoliopsida; order Sapindales; family Sapindaceae; genus Dipteronia; species Dipteronia sinensis. The sequence goes on along the minus strand of CM065638.1, from coordinate 6,237,752 downwards.
TTACAATGAATTGGTTTAGACAACCAAAATGTATATGAGGCAAGTGGCTAAACTGAAACTATAATGGTTAGTTGAAATAGCTCCACATTATTACCAGCTAAAGGACGTCGAAGATCCTGCATCGAAGAAGATAACCCAAGTAAGCAAAATTTATACAAGTATACAAAGGAATAACAAATCTTTTTGTTTAGAAGGTGAATAAAAGAATAAAAATTATACATTGGAACCACGCATATTATTCGTTTGTAAATTTATCTGTCAAGGATGATTTGTAAACTGTCGGAGCATTAATATATATATATATATATATTTATTTATTTATTTATGATACATTATATGTAGAATGTAATTAACTTGAAGGTATTATGGATATAAATACTTAATTAGATGAATGAATACTAGATGTGCCATTGCCATACAGAAAAGGATTTTTACGTGATGGTTGTGTAATATAATTCTAAATGAAAATGATTTTATGATCAGATTTATATACTAGCAAAATTCCATTATTAGATTACTAAATATTACTGTAAGGCTTATTCCTATTACCTTAACGTTTTGAGTCTATTGGATACTGCTTATGTTTTTTTTTTAATTTGTTATGTGACTTAAACTAACTAGGAAAATAAAAACCCAATCCAATTTAAATTATGATTTCTTTAACCAACCCTATAAAAAACTACTGATTAAGTCCTATTTAGCTGCGCTTAATTAGAGGTAATCTTGTGTGTGCTAAATTATTTTTTATTTTAGGTTTGTTAAGAAATTCATAATTCATAATTCAAATCGGATTAGGTTTTGTTTATCCTAGTTAAAGTCATATTAGCTTTAGTCTATTTTCACTATTTATATTTTTAATTTCAACTCTAAAAGTCACATTAGCATTTAGTCTATTTTACTTTATATTTCAATTGCGACAAAGAAGAAAAGCGTGTGAAATTAAGGGAAGCTGTTGTTGCTGCTGTGTTGATGGCGATTGCTGAGGATAATTGTGTGAGTGTCAGAAGTCAAATTGAATATTTAAGAACTTTGTCAATACAAGAGTATTTGAAGAAGAGGAAGTTGAAGAAACTAAAGGAATTTATACGCGCTTTTGAAGGTGAGAACCTTTCAAATTCATAGTATCGAACATTAAGTCGGTTCGATGTCCGTGAATACGATATGGAAATCTACGTTTTGTTAGGAATTGGAGGACAACAGAGGAGATCGACAACACCGCTTGTTACAGGATGTCGTCGGTTAACGATGAAGAATGACGTATTGACCAAACAAAAAGATTTGTTGTTGCTTAGCAGCGTTACAGTCAGGAAAATCTTACCGAAAATATGAAACCTACTAAATAGCAAGAAGCTTGGGAGGACCATCAAATGTGGAAGGCGACATTGAAATTCGGTTCTGAAAATAAAAACCAAAATTTCGATGACTATCAATTTGTGCTTAAGGACCATATTGACTTCATCGAGCCAACCTTGATAGATGGCGACAAATTTGATCATCAGACTGCGAAAAATCATCAGCATTGGAGATTCTTCAGAATGAGATGAAATTTCTTCCTATATATTCGTATCGCGATGAGCTACTCCAAGCTGTTGAGTGTTGGGTTGTGAAGCCTGAATTCTATTATGTTTACGATTGGTTCTCTATTCTACTTAGGAATGTTTTATAGTTTTATTTAGGAAAGGATTCCTACTAGTTTCATACTAGACCTATTATAAATACTCCTGTAATTCTTATGTGTAATGAGTGCTGCACAGAGAAGAGAGAAAAGAATATTGAGAGCCGTAAGGAGAGAGATAGTGCTTCACTATTGTAAACACCGATTTCATAGTGGAAGTTGAGTGCAGGTGCGCTCCGTGGACGTAGGCTTAAGCTGAACCACGTAAAATCTCGTGTCTCTTATTCTTCTTTTGCTTGTGTGATTTGATTGTGCGTATTCCCTAAGCCGATACATCCCTAACAACTGGTATCAGAGCCTAGGTTTCAAGGTTTAGGGTGTACTAGGTAGGATCCAGAGTTGAGGATTCTACAGCACAAGGTTCCAGAGTCCGGAACAGCAGCCGCGCACCTGAAGCGCCGCTGGAGCATCCACCGCCGGAACAGTAGCCGCCGGAGAAGCCGCCGCCGGCCACGGAGAGTGAGTTGTCACCTCCCACACCATTGGAATCATAAAGTACCGATCTACAGGTTTCTCTTCTGGGCCGTCGTCAAAAGATCAACGGAAAGTGGTCAAATCGGCCGACGAAGTTTGAAGGGGAGCCGTTTCGCCGCCCAGTTGCTGCCTGCGATTTGGACGACACCACCACCACCAAAAGAGGCAGAAGGATCCGATCTTCAAGATTGTCTTCTGGACCGTCGTCAACCAAGCACTAGAAAGTCCTCAAATTGGCCGTCGAAATCTTGAAGAACCGAACGGTTATCGTCAGATCTACGCCGATCCATCGTGAATCTGAGAAAACCGACACCACCATTAGACTCAGCGTGGTGAAATCTTCCAGATCCTGTACTTTTTAAGTTGAAACGGAAAGTTTCGGATTTCGGCCGGATTCCGTCCAGGTTTGACTTCTTTCGTTGACCAGCTCAGATTGCTTCCTGTTCTTGGTTTGAGTGGGAGTAATGGGGTCCGAGAAGGATACATACAAGATGGAGAAATTCAATGGTACAAATTTCAGCTTTTGGAAGATGCAGATGGAAGATTATCTGTACCAGAAGGATTTGTATCTGCCGATAGTGGAGAAACCGAAGGACGTGTCCGATGAAGATTGGGTGGTCCAACGTAAACCAAAGGATATGACTGATGCGCAGTGGGTGGTTTTGGATCGTAAAGCACTGGGAGCAATTCGACTCAGTTTGTCGAAATCAGTCGCCTTTAACATAAAGGGTCAAGAGACCGCATCAGATCTCATGAAGGCCTTGTCGAATTTATACGAGCAACCTTCTGCAGCAAGGAAGGTCCATCTGATAAAGAAGCTAGTGAATCTGAAGATGTCAGAAAATCAGAGTTTCAAGGAGCACTTGAACGTGTTCAATGAGGTAACAGATGGGTTAAATTCGGTTTCCATCATATTCGATGATGAGGTGTTGGCAGGCATAATTCTCGGCCAGATGACTGAGAGTTGGAGTACGACATGTCAATCAATTGCTAACTCATTCGGAAAAGAAAAGTTAGCCTTCCAACAGGTCGTAGACATGATTATGACCCAAGAGATCAGGATGCGTGAAGAGGGATCGGGGGCATCATCTTCAGCACTGAACATGGAAGGTAGAGAAGGCAGAAACAGGAATCGGAACAGAAATCAACTGGGTAGATCAAAGTCAAGAGGAAGATCCAAGTCCAGGAATCGTCAAGGCAATAATTCGGGTGATCAGCAGCGAAGCAAGAAAGACATCGAGTGTTGGAATTGTGGCAAGATGGGTCACTACTCGAATGAGTGTAGGTCTGCTAAGAAGGACGATGGCAAGAGTGGTGCAAATTGTATTTCAGAGGAGTCAGACGACTGCCTTATCTGCTCATTGGAAGGTAAGACGGAATCTTGGGTGTTAGACTCAGGGGCGTCATTCCATGCCACCTCACATAGGGATTTGTTCGAGAATTACATCTCTGGAAATTTGGGTAAGGTATATCTTGGTGACGATCAAACATGCAACATTACAGGGAAGAGAGATGTGAAGATTCAACTGAATGAGTCAGTTTGGAAACTCGACAACGTGAGGCACGTACCGGACTTGAGGAAGAACTTGATCTCCATAGGGCAGTTAGCGTCAGATGGTTATATGACGACTTTCACAGGTGATAAGTGGAAGATCTCGAAAGGAGCTATGACAGTCGCCCGGGGAACTAAGAATGAGTCTCTTTACACGACTACCAATGGGTATAGTTCAACCGCAGTGGCGGAGGGTAGAGAGGATCCAAATCTTTGGTACCAGAGGTTTGGGCACATGAGTAGTCAAGGGCTGAAGTGTCTGCATTCGAAAGGTAAACTACCAGGGTTAAAATCCGTTGAAGTTGATTTCTGTAAGAGCTGCATTCTTGGAAAGCAGAAGCTAGTAAGCTTCAAAAGGACAGGAAGAACACCGGTAAAAGAGAAGCTGGAACTAGTGCACACCGATGTTTGGGGTCCAGCTTCAGTCTCATCAACCGGAGGTAAACAATATTTCGTCACGTTCATCGATGATCATTCCAGGAAGGTATGGGTTTACTTCTTACAACACAAGTCTGATGTTTTTGAGGCTTTCAAGAAGTAGAAAGCTATGGTTGAGAATGAGACAGGTTTGAAGATCAAGAAGCTGCGTTCAGACAATGGTGGAGAATATGAAGACAATGAGTTCAAGAAGTTTTGCTATCAAAACGGGATAAAGCTCATAAGGACAGTGCCGGGCACACCGCAGCAGAATGGTATTGACTGAGGAGCCAGAAGCATGGACCTACAATCAGGGTTGCCAAAGCAGTTCTGGGCAGAAGCAGTTAATACAGCAGCATACTTGATCAATAGAGGACCATCAAAGCCTTTGGACCTCGCTATACCAGAAGAGATCTGGACTGGGAAAGAGGTAAAACTTTCTCATTTGAAAGTGTTTGGTTTTGTTTCTTATGTACATGTAGGTGATCACTCAAGGAGCAAGTTGGACGCCAAATCAGTGAAGTGCACCTTGGTGGGTTATGGTGAAGACGAGTTTGGTTATAAACTCTGGGATGACCAAAACCGCAAGATGATTAGAAGTAGAGATGTTATCTTCAACGAGAAGGTCATGTACAAGGACAGAAACACAAAGACGTCTGAGCAGGAAGAACCATACTATTTTGGGCCAGAAAATGTATCGGGTGGTGAAGTTGTGGAATGTGGTAGTAATCAGAAAGTTGAAGAGCAAGGTGTGCAACCCCAGGTTGAAAATCCTATACCACAGAATGAAGTTCCAGCACCACAGAGTCCGATTGGTCAGAGAGTTCTGAATCCGCAAATTGGGAATGCTTTAAGAAGATCCTCACAGGCCCATAGTACACCAAGAAGATCCACTCGCCCACATGTACCAAATAGAAGGTACTTGCATTACTTGTTGCTGACAGATGCAGGAGAACCTGAATGCTATGATGAGGCATGTCAGGGTGAAGATGCAAGCAAGTGGAAGCTTGCAATGAAAGATGAGATGAAGTCGCTTGTGTCCAATCAGACTTGGGAGTTAACCGAGTTGCCTGAAGGAAAGAAAGCCCTACAGAACAAGTGGGTATTTCGAATCAAGGAGGAACATGATGGTTCCAAGAGATACAAGGCGAGACTAGTGGTCAAAGGCTTTCAGCAAAAGAAAGGTATTGATTACACCGATATTTTTTCTTCTGTTGTTAAACTAACTACGATCCGGTTAGTGTTAAGCATTGTCGCAGCAAATAGGTTATATCTTGAGTAGTTGGATGTGAAGACTGCCTTTCTTCATGGAGATTTGGAGGAAGAGATATACATGCAGCAACCAGAGGGGTTTATGGAACAGAGCAGAGAAAAGATGGTTTGTAGGTTGACAAAGAGCAAAGATGGTTTGTAGGTTGACAAAGAGCTTGTATGGTTTGAAACAAGCTCCCCGACAGTGGTACAAGAAGTTTGATGGGTTTATGCAAAAGAATGGCTACCTTAGATGCAATGCTGACCATTGCTGCTACTTCAAGAAGGTTAAGTCGAGTTTCATAATACTGCTACTTTATATTGATGACATGTTAGTAGCCGGTGCAGCTTTGGAAGAGATTAACGACTTGAAGAAGCAACTATCGAGTGAGT
>CM065638.1:6206465-6231890 GCA_033220585.1 Dipteronia sinensis | reverse complement strand
CATAGGGAACACAATAGCATTGAGTGTATACTACAAGCCTTTAAACCTCTATGTGTCCCTTGTAGGAGTAGTTTTGTCTCCCGAGGGTTTACAGCTATGCTACCCACAAACATAAATTTCTGCGAAAAACAAAATAATCAAGATGCAAACTCACATGTACCATTCAAAGCCAATGCATGCTAGAGCCACTGAATAAAGACTAAAATTATGCCACAAATTTAAATGCATGTTTCGTTTTAATGAAAAGCCCATACTCAAGACACTCTAGTTTCAAAAACACATCGTCAATCGCCATAGATATAATTCGCCTCGACTCTAATTATCACAGGATGTCGCTCATTAATATCACACATGACCTAGGCAAATACACTCATCAAGCATATGAGAATGAAGTTATGCACAAGAAAGTTTCTAAATATTATCACATATGAATATATAATAAAAAGAATGCTTGATTTTTATGCAAAAGGATCTCATGAACGGAATCAGACATTAAGAACAAGATAGAGCACATGTTTACCTTTACTCTCGAGCTAGCATTCTCAAAAGATCAATTAGGTCTTTTCTTTGGTTGTAATGGGGCCACGGGTTAAGGTTAAGAAAGAACGGGAAAAGGATAGCAAACAAACCTAGGATCCTATCGAGAAATTCTTCTGCAATCTTCATACTCGGCCGAATTTCTTTGAATTCTTCATTCCACTTGCATCCAAGCTTATTGAACAATTTTCGTTCATCCTCCTTCTTGAGTTGTCTTCGATTTCTAATAACTTCATTGTAAGCTCTATTCCTTTTCACTTTCATTTGATTCATCATCTCATTTATTTATTTCTTTTTTTTCAACCTTTTTTTAATGTTTTTTAATATGAGAATTTGATACATCAATTACATGATTCTTCCAACGCATTCTTTGCTTTTCATCTTCTTGCTTGTCTTGGTACATGCACTTCACGATTCACCCATTTTGAACTCTCTTCAATTATCTTCATCACCTCAATATGATCCCAAGCTATAAGGTATGGCTAAAATTTGGTTTGTTGGGGTTAAGTTAATATGGGTGATGAAAGAAAAGGCTAATAGTGTTTGGCTTCAAAATTGGCTATGGAGCACACACATAAATGTAGGAAATATTTAAGGCCTTTTAAGTGAGTTCAAGCACACATTGCCTCTATCACTTCTAATGGTTTAACTAAAACAAGAGCAAAGTCCACATGTGATATCTTTTTATAATGAATATTCTTTAATATCCAATGCATAACCTATTGAGATCAATTTCTAATGCTAAAACCTAATGAGTGTTTAGGAGTAGAAACAAAATAACCCTCTATACTGATATTTATGTACTCTTTTTGGCTTAGTGAACTTACAAGGGTTATCTCCACTATTAATCATGGCTATCCAACTAAGCATCCTATCCATCATCATATCAAGAGCATGTCATGAATTTTGAAAAATGCAATGCAATACTCTAAGTGGCAAGATGTTAATCTAAAATCAGTGATTTAAGCATATATTACGGCTTTAAAAGCACACAAAAGAAGCATCTCAAAATGGAGGACAAAAATTCAAAAACTGGTGATTTTTGAAATTGACCTATGTCTATTCTTTAATGCATCTCTCCAAATACTCAATTAAATTTAACCTAATTTTAACACAAGAAAAAAGACATGCAAATTTACACTTTTCATTTAGAAAACATCTCAAAATTCAAATTGGAAAAATGAGAAAACAGACGTCGAAAAACATTCACGTGCAGAATTTCAAAAACAGGACATCGCCCATGACCTTTGGTCGAAGAAACAATCATAACTTTTAAATTACCATCCAGAAATTTACGTTTCTTATACCGTTGGATTCGTATCGAAAAAATGAAGAATGCAGCATGGATAGAAAAATTTACTTCCTCACCAATGAATACAGTTTTAACAAAAAGTTTTCCTCAAAAGTTTTCAAAACATGGCACTTTTTGGCAGATTTCAACAAATGCTCAAAAAATAAAATAAACCAGAATTCACACCCCCAAACCTAATCTAACCATTGTCCTCAATGTTTATATGACATTAAAAGCATGCACAACGAATAAAGAAAAAGTATGGAATGCAAGAACTCGGAAAAAAAAAAACTAAAAACTAAAAACTAAAGATCAAAAAGAAATTACCTAGGTGGGTTGCCTCCCACCAAGAGCTTTATTTAACGTCTTGCCAAGATGGGTGCAAGGACGACTCAACCAAATTCCATTGTCTCAAACTTACGCTTGTGCGCAATCAAGTCATGGAAAAAAATTTCACGCATTGGCATGTTCCTACACACAATTACCAAAAGCAAGTAAATGTTTACTATAAAGTGTGAAGGAATAAGTTCAGAAAACCACTTATTCCACTTGCTTTTGTGAAGGCGACTCGGAAAAATAATGGGAAAGACATGAGGCTTGAGTTCCTTGTATATGAGCGGTGCCTCGAAAGTTACATCTTCAGCTTCCTTCACTTTTTCTTCCATCTCCTCCTTTTCTACTTCTTCACCTGCAACACTAGAAAAATCTTAGAAAGTTCATGGCTAATTTCGGTATCGACAATCTCACCATTCGAAGGGGTGGTGGTAGCATCTTCTTGCTCCAGTTGGTTCAGGAATTCTTCATGCACTTGACTTTGCATAGCTTCAGTGATAGTATCAAGGTGCTCTTCAAAGGCTTCCATACTCTGATCTTGTTGTTGCTGTCCTTGCTCATTGGCTTGTATCATGGCTTGAGATTGTTGCTGAAAGGCTCGAAAAATTTGTTGCATGTCTTGAGAAAATTGCCTATAATTGTTCAAAGTTTCTTCAAGTGATGGTGAACTCAGTTGCTCATAGGTATGGACTTTATTGTAGCTCTATGAGAAATCTTGATGATTTTGAATTTGTACACTAGTTTCCCTGCAATTTTGCTGAGTAAATTGTATGAAGCTATTCAATGTGTCCTCAAGTGATGGTGAGACCGGCTACTCATAGCTATTGACTTCATTGAAGCTCCATGAGAAGTCTTAATGATTCCTCCACTCCGGGTTGTAAATATTGTCATATGGTTCATAACTGGACCACTGACTGTGGGAATTTCCATATGGTTCATTGATAGGCCAAGGATTGTAGGAATTCAATGCTCGAGCTTGTTTTTCAACATATTCAGGAAATTCTCCTCTCAAATGACAGCCCCATATATAATGACCAACCATTCCATATATCTTTCAATCCAAAGCCTCCGCTTGTGCTCTTCTCGAAGTCAACGAAATCAATCTCTCCATTTGTCGATTTAGATCACTATCAACGTGTTGCTCGAAAAAATTCATTGTACCTAAATGAAGGAAAAAGGAAACAAAATAAAAAGAAAAAAAAATATAAATAAAAATAAACTATTAACTAATGACTAAAACTAAAACTAGAAATAACCAATAAATTCAACTAATCCCCGGCAGCGGCACTAAAAACTTGATGTTGTATAATCGTGTTATAAAATACTCACTCGCAAATGCACGAATCGTGAAGATAAGTACAACGGCAAGTAGTGATCGTTCCCACGAGGAAAAGTGATTTATCGATAAAACTAATTCTAATTCTAATTAAATTAAAAGTAAATGAGAGATTTGTTTGAGAATTAAACTAAACTAAATTAAATTAAATTAAACTAATAAAGCAGTTTAAAATGAATGTTTGTTTGTGATCAAGAGAAGAAGAACTAGGTAACCGATGCTCCTCATATATGACACTCAATGTTCATCAATTAACAAGGTTCAATCCAAATTAGGGTTCATTCTTATCTTAATTATGGTATTACCGTTATTCCTACTCGGGTTTAACCACGTGCTTTCAACCACTACTCATCCTTTTCCAAGGTGTGAGCAGTAACCAAAAACCCATTACGTGTAAGAATTTATGAACCAAAATTGTCTCGCATATTCCTATGTCAAGAACAATTATACTTATTCAATTGAAAAGTAATTAAGACTACCTATATTCCTATATCGCAATCTCAATTAATAAATTATCGAAACCCTAGACAAGTATCAATTAATTTCCATAGATCAATTCAAGTCAAGAATAAGATATATAATAAATTGAGTAAATCTAAATTCGAATTGATGAATAAATATAAAATTAAATCAAAACAAGAGCATCACATAGGTTCACATCGATTCCCTAGTATGAAATTAATTACACATGAAAAGATTAAAAGAAGAGGAGAAAGAGTTGATAAAACCCATGAATGTCTTCTTCAAGCTTCCAAGTGCAACAATGGTAGTGGTGTGATGGGGGACGGCCCCCTTGGTGGCTTGGGACCTCCCTTCGCTTCTCTCTCACGAAATTAGGGCTCAAAGGGGTTTAAATAAGCTTTAGATGCTAAGTCAAGTCCATAAACAATAAGGAAATCAATTCCCTTTTAGAATTCTACCTTTTTTGGGATTTTATTTATTTCCTAATCCATTAAAATTGATTACTTATTGAAGGAAGATAAGGATTAGGTGTTTTCTTACTTCCCGAGATTCTCACTCATGTCCAAGAAGGTAATATTTCTCGTTCCGACAACTTTCAAAACAAATCCTATCACTATTCATGAAATTATGACTGATCTGACTATTGGTACTAAAACAGGCATAACTTCTTCTAGTAATAACGGAATTGCAATCCGTAAAGTGCACCGGAAACTAGACTTCCACGGTTTTTCATCCATAGGTGGTGGGACACACAATTCAATCGGAGCTGAGAGATATGGTCCTCGTAATCTGGCTGTTCTGCACTTGCCGAAATTCACCCTTTCCCGGAATGTTGCGCTGCGTAGACCGTTTGACATACCGCGGTTGAGGTCATGCATGGAGAGCGACCTACGCAGCGGTTGTTGACAGTTTTGCCTTTTTTCTTCACATTTAAGCTCTTTTCCTTAAAAGAATAGTTGAACACCTCATCTAAGGGAATGTGACCTACACATACTCAACAAACACATAAAATATCTAATTTCACACGAGAGCAAAGCACAAATAATAGGAAATCGGGACCTAAAATATGTATAGAAATAGACTAATCAAGAATCATCATCCACTAAACATGATGCAATGACAAGTAAATCACATCTACCTTTCTCCTATAAGGACCTCGATTTTATGATTGGCTTATTTCATGACAAACCACACCACATTGGGGATGATTGTGTAATGGGTAGCTTAGGTCCGTGTTGGCAAGCTTCCAAGCATCTCCATGACTTCAAGAGCGAAAGGTATACTCACTTGACTTTGTCTCTTGAAGAGTTTAGGTGCACACACACACTTCATGCATATTTTGTTTATCTTGCATTTGTGTTCCTTATTGTTTATATGTGTGTGCATCCTTTTCAAAAACACTCACTAGCTTGCATTAGATTTCTCTATCTTGCATTGTATCTCATTTGATAACATGTTTGACATGTTAATTGTGCTTCATTGTGTGCATCTCACTCACTTCACACTTGCACAACATTCTTGTAAGATAGACATTTTTCTTGAGTGTTAAAAATGGATTTTTCCCTTTAGTGCGGCCTAGACCGCTCGGCAGGCTATGCTTGCACCGCGGCGCACGGAGCGGTATTCTCCAGTGCGTCATGCGCGACGTGGACCGCGACCTGTGCACTTACACACACAGCGGTCCCAACCGCGGTGTTGTCCAGACGGTGCACTGCTGTATGTACCGCGATTTGGACACTTACCTGTGCCGCGGTCTAGCAAGCGGTTTTGACGGGATTTTGCTTCCCAAGTTCAAAACGATGTAGTTTTGACTAGGGCTTCATATATATTCTTCCTCTTCTCTTCTTGGCCAACAAAGAGCTCAGAAAATCATTTTTAGAGAGAGGTCAGAGCTCCTAGAGAGAGAAAGCTTCAAGAAAGCATCTTTGACTCTCCAAACCCAAAACCTATCTCCATCTTGCATCATTCAACATCATATGAGCATGGGTCTTCATTGTTTCATGACTAGGTAAGCAAGAACTTCTTTGAAAATCATTTATTATTCTTCTTACTCTAGATTAGGTATTTATTGCTTGATTAAATACCTAGACTCCATTATTGCATATTTATGAGTCTTGATAACATGATTGAGTTTGTATTTTGATAGCTTAATTGATTAGGTCATTTTTGTCTAAAAGCTAGGTCATAAATATTCATGTGTGATTAATTGATAACTAGGTTGAGAAATTGTGTTTTAATCAACTAGTTAATGTTCATGAATATTTGATTGTGTTTGTTTGTGATAGCTTGCATTATTAGGTCATATATGCCTAAATAGCTAATCCATAAATATTCATGTATGCTTAATTGATGATTAGGTTGACTTTGTGCATCTAGTCAAGTTTATGAATGTTTATGTGAATTTAATTGACAATTAGGTTTCTAGAATTTCTCTACAACTAATTGAGACCTCATGTGTGTACATGTAGGCATTATTTGATAACTAGGATGTTGTATTGCATTATCTACATCTAGTTAAGCATTGTATGTTTGGTCTAACATATATTGTGTTGAGCATTCATTGATTGTTCACTTAGACCCTATACTCTTCATTGAGTCAAAGTCTTGTAGCTTCGGGGTGAAGTTGTACAAGCATTGAAGTCTTGCAACCAAGTTGTGGTTGGCAAGCATCGGTCAAGAATCCATTGTAAAAGGCCTGCGGGTAGAGTAGGAGGTGCTCATGCCAAGAGTATTGTATCAGTGGATATCACTAGGGATTGAACCAAGAGTGGCGAGTAGTAGTGTCCATAGCCTGAGGTTATCTAGAGTGAGAGTCCGAGTATCACTTGAGGGTGTAACTTTTTACTCATATAGTGGATTTGAGGATCGTGTGTGGCTAGAAGGATAGCCCGTGGTTTTTCCCTTTGTTTAAGGGTTTCCACGTAAAAATCAAGTGTTATTTATTATTTCGCACTTTACACTTGATTTTGTATGTTTGATTTAATTGGGTTATTTGTTTAATATTGACTAATCGAAAAATTGGTAATAATCGATTAACAACCCATTCACCCCCCTCTAGGTTGTATTAGACACACTTTGTGTATTTTAAATTGGTATCAGAGCGGGTTCCTAGACATACTTATGTGATCCTTGCTCGTGATTGTGTGTCTTGCATTTGTGTGCATTTTGATCATTGCATTCATTTGCATTCATCTCATTCCCTAAACACTATGAGAGGTGGTGAGATGTTAGAGGGTGATTTGACCTTCAAAGTTGAGAGGGAGATATATGACTCCGATGAGGAGATGACTCTCATGGTTAAGAAATTTAAGAGATTTACAAAATCTCAAAAGAAGGGCATGACCTCCAAGGTGAAGGAGGAAAAGAAAAAGTCAAGGAAAGATGACCCTTGCCTTGAGTGTGGTGGAGTTGGCCACCTTGCCTCCATGTGTGGTAACTTGAAGTACAAGAATGAAGGAGTTGATATGATCGCTAATCGGTGTGATAGCGAAGTTGATGTGGTTGAAAGTTGTTCCACAAGCTCGGGTGAGTGTGTGAACAACTACTTTTCATTTTCGGGTTCCTACTGTGAAAAAACTCAAGCCATCACCAAATGTTTATCACTTGAAGATTTCAAGATGGGTGGCCTTGAACTTGGAAATCCTTGCTTGAATGTTGCAAGCCTTGATGATATGACTCTCAGAAGCACAAGTGGGAGAAGCTTTGATAATGATGGATCATGCTCCGGAAACTCTTGTGACAACAATGTGCATAACCAAGAGTTCATTGACTTTCTTCAAAAGTCCTTGAAGGAGAGAGAAAATGATATCCTTAGATTGGAAAAAGATAATCTTCAATTAAAGGCTAAGTTAAATGACTCCTTGAAGTCGGACGTGATTGATATGTCCAAATATGAGAAGGAGATTAAAGATTGCCATCAACAGATGAATGCCATGAAAGAAGAACTTGCCAACAATGAAAACTCCTTGAAGATTGTCAAGGAAAGAGAGATGAGGTGCCTTGAAGAATTAAAGAAGGCCAAGGTCAAACAACCTCAAGCTCAAGGCAAGAGCAAAGCTTCATCCAAGCAATCTTTCACTCAAGGAAAGTCCACACAAGCCTTGGCATCCCAACCAAAGCCTAGGCAATCCAAGAAGAAAGGACAATTCCTTGAGAAGCCAACCACCTCCTTTAACAAGTCAACTATCAAGAAAGGAGGTGACCATAAGTGGCATGCTCAACCAAGGTGGCATGATCAACCGGCTCAACCACCTCAACAAGCTAGACCACAAAGGTGCAACCAATCGGCTCAAGTTCCAAGGACAAGCCAACCGGTGCATCATCAAAGACAACCTCATCAACATGGCGATGCCTCGATGAGATCACAATGCAATGGTATAAATTCTTACTTTGTACATACTTGTCATTTTTGTGGTATGATTGGTCACTTAAGACCAAATTGCTTTAAATACATTAAGAGGTGTAGGTTAGAAAGCATGAAAGAAAAACGGTTGAAAAAGAAGGCAAGTTTACATGAACCTAGGGAATTTATAAACATGTCTATGACCACTAAAAATGTGAAAGTGGAACCTAGGTGGGTTAGAAAGAATGAACCCGCTTGCCTTAGTGCCCATGTGACTCCCGTAGATGCAATTAGGTCTATTGGACTTGGTAGGTCTATAGGAGCTCATGTCTCTCATTGACTTGGTTGGAATTGACCCCATGAGGGGAGCTCAAGCAAAGAGAGCGATCTTGCATGATTTGCTATATGCAAAAAGTTGACTTATTTTATGCTCTTTTATGATTGCTTGAGTGTGCTTGGTGAATAACATTGATTAATAATTGTATAATGTTTTTGATTACACCATTGCACGGTTGCTTTGTATGATAATACATGATTTCTATTATTGCTTGAGCATGCTTATCTTTTTAAGGAATGTTCTACTTGTTAGTACATTTGATTGACCTCAAATTATTCTCCATGTTCATGATTCCTAGATATGCATTCTTAAGCTCTCTCTTGAAAAGGGCTACTGGCAATATGATGTGGAGCCGCCCAATGTTGGAAAAGGCTACTCATTTGAAACCGAGTGAAAGCCATCAAGAGAGTTACATTAGCATGATAAACAGAAATACATGCTTGCTAGGAATATGGAGAAAAACAGAAAAAGGAGAAAAACAGAAAATGTTGTTTTATGACTGTTATGTGTGGTGTTGCATTGCTTATTTTTGACATCAAAATTGTTGATTGATGATGTATCTTGCAATGAAGAAAAGATGATATACTTTTGTTGTGATTAGTACACTTGCACACAAATGCTTGGATATATATCTTCTTATCATAACAACAGGGTCTTAATTGGTTTGACTTCATTTGGAAATCATGTTGAGTGTTGCTTTGATTGATTTTTATGCATGAGAATAATAGTATTTTGTATTACATGCTAAGCAACCTTTCACACGCACACATTTCTTGAATATAATCTCCTTGAATCTCTCTCAATTATTTAAGTTGCATAAAGTTTGTGTATATGATTATGCAATGTTGTTGTGCGAATAGCTCTCTTTGCTAAAGCAACCCGATAGGGGGAGCTCCTTTGCCTATCTCATGACAAAAATGGGGAGAAGTCTTGAGAGATATAGAGGGAGCATTGTTTATGCTCTGGGGGAGAAGCCTAGAGAGAGAGTAACCTTTTAGGGGGAGCATTGCACATGCATTCTTTGTATTGCTTTATTTGTATTTAAGTGCAATGCTTGTTTTTATTTGTTCACCTCACTTGCACTTGTTCTTGGAAAGTGCTTCTTGCTATTGTGTGTAGGTACATTGATAATTCTATAAAGAGATTGAAGATACTGAAGATTTAGATTCTAGGTATCTCTTTTGTAATGTAGAAGTGATTTGGACAATAGCTTTGTTTTATTTTGTGAGGATTGTTTGTGAGTGGTTGTTTTGTCATGAAATAGCCAAAGTGGGAGATTGTAAGGACCTCGATTTTATGATTGGCTTATTTCATGACAAACCACACCACATTGGGGATGATTGTGTAATGGGTAGCTTAGGTCCGTGTTGGCAATCTTCCAAGCATCTCCATGACTTCAAGAGCGAAAAGTATACTCACTTGACTTTGTCTCTTGAAGAGTTTAGGTGTACACACACACACTTCATGCATATTTTGTTTATCTTGCATTTGTGTTCCTTATTGTTTATATGTGTGTGCATCCTTTTCAAAAACACTCACTAGCTTGCATTAGATTTCTCTATCTTGCATTGTATCTCATTTGATAACATGTTTGACATGTTAATTGTGCTTCATTGTATGCATCTCACTCACTTCACACTTGCACAACATTCTTGTAAGATAGACATTTTTCTTGAGTGTTAAAAATGGATTTTTCCCTTTAGTGCGGCCTAGACCGCTCGGCAGGCTATGCTTGCACCGCGGCGCACGGAGCGGTATTCTCCAGTGCGTCATGCGCGACGTGGACCGCGACCTGTGCACTTGCACGCACAGCGGTCCCAACCGTGGTGTTGTCCAGACGGTGCACTACTGTATGTACCGCGGTCTGGACACTTACCTGTGCCGCGGTCTAGCAAGCGGTTTTGACGGGATTTTGCTTCCCAAGTTCAAAACGATGTAGTTTTGACTAGGGCTTCATATATATTCTTCCTCTTCTCTTCTTGGCCGACCAAGAGCTCAGAAAATCATTTTTAGAGAGAGGTTAGAGCTCCTAGAGAGAGAAAGCTTCAAGAAAGCATCTTTGACTCTCCAAACCCAAAATCCATCTCCATCTTGCATCATTCAACATCATATGAGCATGGGTCTTCATTGTTTCATGACTAGGTAAGTAAGAACTTCTTTGAAAATCATTTATTGTTCTTCTTACTCTAGATTAGGTTTTTATTGCTTGATTAAATACCTAGACTCCATTATTGCATATTTATGAGTTTTGATAACATGATTGGGTTTGTATTTTGATAGCTTAATTGATTAGGTCATTTTTGCCTAAAAGCTAGGTCTTAAATATTCATGTGTGATTAATTGATAACTAGGTTGAGAAATTGTGTTTTAATCAACTAGTTAATGTTCATGAATATTTGATTGTATTTGTTTGTGATAGCTTGCATTATTAGGTCATATATGCCTAAATAGCTAATCCATAAATATTCATGTATGCTTAATTGATGATTAGGTTGACTTTGTGCATCTAGTCAAGTTTATGAATGTTTATGTGAATTTAATTGACAATTAGGTTTCTAGAATTTCTCTACAACTAATTGAGACCTCATGTGTGTACATGTAGGCATTATTTGATAACTAGGATGTTGTATTGCATTATCTACATCTAGTTAAGCATTGTATGTTTGGTCTAACATATATTGTGTTGAGCATTCATTGATTGTTCACTTAGGCCCTATACTCTTCATTGAGTCAAAGTCTTGTAGCTTCGGGGTGAAGTTGCACAAGCATTGAAGTCTTGCAACCAAGTTGTGGTTGGCAAGCATCGGTCAAGAATCCATTGTAAAAGGCCTGCAGGTAGAGTAGGAGATGCTCACGCCAAGAGTAGTGTATCGGTGGATATCACTAGGGATTGAACCAAGAGTGGCGAGTGGTAGTGTCCATAGCCTGAGGTTATCTAGAGTGAGAGTCCGAGTATCACTTGAGGGTGTAACTTTTTACTCATATAGTGGATTTGAGGATCGTGTGTGGCTAGAATGATAGCCCGTGGTTTTTCCCTTTGTTTAAGGGTTTCCATGTAAAAATCAAGTGTTATTTATTATTCCACACTTTACACTTGATTTTGTATGTTTGATTTAATTGGGTTATTTGTTTAATATTGACTAATCGAAAAATTGGTAATAATCGATTAACAACCCATTCACCCCCCCCCCCCCCCCCTAGGTTGTATTAGACACACTTTGTGTATTTTCATCTCCTTTTTTCTTCATAGCAATCTCCTCAAGGTACTTCGGGCAGTTCCTCTTCCAATAATTGACATTGTCACAATGGAAACACTTCCCTTTTGCTTTGTCGGTCGAGGTACTCTTTTTTTTACTTTAGGCTGGTTTCTACTTGGGCTTCGCTTTAGCCTTGCCAGCAGACCTCTTCCTCTTCTTAGACCCAGAAAAAGATGGTTTGGCAACATTTGCCTCACCGGTCTTACCTTTGTGGTCCTTAGTCATGGACTCAACTGTAGTGAGCTCATTCAGCAACTGAGTCAGGCTGAACTTCAACTTATTCATCCCGTAGTTGCTCTTAAACTGATCAAAACTCTTCGGAAGAGTCGTCAGTATGATGCTCACTTGGCTTGTATCATCAATGGCCCCGCCATTGACCTCAGCTGTGTTGAAGTGGGACATCATGCCCAGGACATGTTCCCGAATTGATGAACCCTCCTTCATCCTAGCAAGCATTGTAGAATGAACAACTTCATGCCGCTTTTGCTCTGATGGATGCCCGAACATAGCCTGCAATGAGTCTCTGATTTCGAATGTTGTAGTCATTGCCTCGTGCTTGGTGACTGCCTCATGTGTCATGCTAGCTAACAAATATATCCGGGCCTTCTCATCAGCTGAGAGCCATTTCTGGTATGCCTCACTAACATTTTATGTGGCATTGGTAGCAAGCTCTAGAGGACATTCCTCCGTCAAAACGAATTTTAGGTCTTTAGTTACCAAGATTACAGTTACGAGAGTGCAGCCTCGAGTTTTTAGTGGAGTAACTCTGAGGTTAATAATCATGAAATGTTAATTAAAGAGTTTAATTAATTTTTTCGAAGGATTACTAGAGCTCAAGACTGTGGGTCCATTAGGTCCCATTGCTAGCCCGGAACGTTGATGGTAACAAGGCTCACAGTTAATTAATTAGATGGTCCAATTAATGTAATTATTTAATTAATGGATTGATAATTAATTATATTAAATAGTGTGATTATTTAATTATGAATTATTAATTATATTAATTATTTTATGGAGGTCAAGGTTCAAACCAAGATAAAAGCAAAGATATAACATAATATTGATTATTTAATCTTTAGCAGGTCATGTGTTCAAGTCACAGTGACAACATTGAATTAAATGAGATTTAGAATCCTATTTAATCTAGGTCACTTGTAACCCTATCATGATATAAGATATCAGGATATTTTGTTTTTATTATTCGATTTTAAAAAACAAGATAATTGATATTTATTTTTAAATATTTGATATTTAAAATGATTCTATCATATCAAGTTATTGGTATCTTTAAAACTCTTTAATTAACGTAATCGAGAGACAACACAACAATACGTAGAAAACGAGAAAAAAAAAAAGAAACACAGAGTGTGGTCTGTGCCTTAGAGAGAAAAAGAAAGAAGAAAAAATCGGTTTATTGATCTAGCTTTTTCTAGGGTGGTCGAATTCTATATACACAAAGCAAGGGTTGCTTTTGTGAGTTTCTTCTACCTCCATACAACCTCCTGAAGCCCGTGACGGGCCCACACGCAGTTACCGGAACCTGTGAGATAGCGAGGAAGATCCGGCAGTACAATTTGGAAAGCAAAATTAAGAAGTGAAAGAACGAAGGAGTTAGTCTTGAGGTATGAATATGAATCCTGCCTATTTTATTCTTAATATATCGTACAAGTTAATTTAAGTCACTTAAATATTTTTGAAAGCTTAAATTTTCTTCCACTGCGCGACTCTAGGGCTTACAAATTTATTGCAATTTATGTAGATTAGCACACATTGTCTAACATCACTTCTTAAGGTTAATCAAACATAAGAACAAAAGCAAAATATGTGATACCTTTAAGAGAGAATAGTTCATTAGTATCCAATGCAAAAACCTAATGAGATCAATCTAAAACAATGAAGAACATGAAGAGTGTTTAGGAGGAGAATTAATAAAACCCTCTTTGTTTACACAATTTAAGGCTAGGGTACCTCCAGGGCCGGCCCTGACATTTTTGAGGTCAGGGGCGAAAATGTAAAAAATGAGAAAATGGGCCCCATGACATGTCAAATGAAGAATAAGGTATTGTTACAAAATGGGTCCCATGATTTTTTTAATATATTCGATACATGTAATTAAAAAAAAGAGTGACGATATTTAAACCCTTAAAAAATAGTATGTTCACCTTTATTTGTATAATACTCCATTAAATTTTTTTAAAAGATGAAATTTTATAAGTACACCCCACATTTAACTAAATATGTCCCCCTTTCTTTTAATTTTTTTAAATATTATAAAATCAAACATTTTAATGTCAGCCGTTAGATTAATCCAAAAGTTGTCATTAAATGACTCATTGTTTCTTATTTTACATAAAACACAATAAAAAAAGGAAAATTTAGTTAATAATAATACAGAATTAGAGCTGAGAGAGTTGAGAGAGACCTTTTTTTAAGAGAGTTGAGAGAGATGTTGGTGGCTAGAAATACAGACAAAAAATGGACCTTTAGGCTTTAGGTAGTATATGTCTGGAGAAAAAAAAACATAATCAAAATTTCATTTGAACCTTTTTTGTCCTGGCCAAATTTTCTTTTGTTTATTTTAAATTTTGAAATTTTTTAATATGAGCATTTTACTAATACTCATAATAAATATCTAGGTCATTTATAATATGATATAAAACAAAATAGGCCCTGAATTAATGTTGAAATCATGTATACATGGGCCCTTTAAAAAATGGGCTCGGGGAGGCTGCCTGGCAAAGAAACAGGGCCAACCCTGGGTACCTCACAAGGGTAGTCTCTACAATTCTTCCATAGGCAAACAAGCATGGCATCCACTTACTAATCATCAAGTTTCAAGCTTTAACTCAAAACATGAAACACTAACTATCAATGCAATCTTAAAGTCAAGAATTCATGTGCATAGCATGACAATTAGACTCAAATCAATAGCAAACTTGTCAAATGCAAAAAACAAAAAAAAACAAAAAAAAAATTAACTCTATTTTCAAAACACAATTCCTCTTAAATTCAATTCCGACAAATGTCCACATTCATGTGTATCTCTAAAATTAATCAAAATGATTTTATCAAATTTTGAGACAAGAAAATAGACATACAACACACACTTTGCTTTCACAAAATATTTCAAAAATCGATTTGGAAAAGTGTGAAAAAGAGCGATGAAAACAACTCACTCGTGGATTTGAGAAACATAGCATAGCTTCTGACCTTTAGTCGAAGAATTGATCATAACTTTTAAAATACTGCCCAGAAATTTATGTTCTTTATACCGTTGGATTTGCATCGAAAAATCGAATGAACCCAGCTTAGACGAAAGAATTTATTTCCATGCCAAAAGGTACAGTTTTAATGAAAACGTTTGCCTAAAAATTTCTCCATTAGAACACAAAAACACACTAAAATGAAACAAAAATAACCCCCAAATCTAATCTAAACATTGTCCCTAATGTTTGAACAAGAAATAGATAGAATAAGTAAGGTGGATTAGTGACAAAAATAAAACAAAAACAAAAACAAAAAAGAAAGAAAAACCCGGATGTATTGCCTCTCATTTAGCGTTGGTTTAACGTCTTGGCTCGACGCATTCAGCTTAACTCATCCATCCATCCCAGAGGTAGGTGCAACCAAATCGACACCTTCTTTGTCTATCTCATATGGCTCGTAATAAGTCTTTAACCGATGTCCATTCACTTTAAATATATTCCATGTCTTGATGTTGCAAATTTCTATAGCACCATGAGGAAAAACATCAGTGTTAACAAAAGGACCATACCAATGAGAGCGAAGCTTACCAGGAAATAGTCGAAGGCGAGAATTATAGAGCAACACTTGCTATCCAACAACAAATTCTTTTCGTTGAATGGCTTTGTCATGAAACACTTTTGTCTTTTCCTTGTAAATTCGAGTACTCTCATATGCATTATTCCTTAGTTCCTCAAGTTCGTTCAGCTGAAATTTTCTCTTGTCTCTCGCCTCTTTCATGTCGAAATTGAACTTTTTGATCGCCCACTATGCCTTGTGCTAGAGCTCAACCAGAAGATGACATGCCTTGCCATAAGTGCATTGTTGAGACGCACACTCCAATCTTTTCACGTTGGGTTGATGGTCTTCTCCATGATATTCTTGATTTCTCGGTTGCTTAATTCCACTTAACCACTTGTTTGAGGATGATATGGTGTAGATACTCGATATGTGACTCCATGCATCTTCATGAGAGCATCGAATGACTTGTTGCAAAAGTGGCCCCGCAATCGCTTATGATTGCTCTTAGTGTCCCAAACCTAGAAAAGATGTTATCCTTCACAAAACTTAAGACAACTTTAGCATCATTAGTATAGGTTGGAATTGCTTCCACCCATTTAGAAACATAATCCACATCGATAAGTATGTAAAGAAAACTAAAAGATGTGGGAAATGGTCCCATGAAAGCAATGCCCTAAACATCAAAAATTTTGACGATAATAATATATGTTAATTGCATTTGATTTCTTGAATTGATATTGTAGTGGTCAAAATACGAACCTTCTGCCCACAAGACAGGCCCGCAAATTAATTAAAGGATAAAAAGTCTGAAGCTCACTCAAAGACCAATAAAAGACCTAAAAAAACGATTAAAATAACTAAAGCCCAACATGGACCAACAAAAGAACAAGCCCAAAAGCATGACCCGACCCATTAAGGTATCTAGTTAAACAATCACGTGGTCAAAAGCACTATAAAAATAAAATCCACACTAGCAAAGGTTGTCAATTACAATCGCTCACGAGCCTTGTAGACACCATTCGGTGTTAGAAATTCTCTGAGATGGGACACAACTATTGTGCATGTCGAATCCAAGCAATGATCTGGCATTCAAAGATCACGAGATTCGAAGCTTCAAGTACAAGTCTCCTTGATGCATCGAGCAAACTTGCACAAGGGGAGGGGGGGACTAGGATATGCATGGGATTCAAAAATTATATAGCACCTTTTTGAGGGTACATTTTAAGACTATCACCATTTTAATAACTTGAGTTTAAATGGAACCTATTATGGTTAATGGACAAAAATGCCCCCCGCAATAACCTTCTACACCATTTTGGGTTTTTTTTTTTCAAAATCCTCCATCAATGGAGATCAAAATCGGCCTCCAAACGAGGTCAATTAAGAAGACGATGAAAAAGAAATGGAAAAAAAAAATTGGAGGTCATTTTCGAGACTTTTCAAACATTTCTGAGACTTTTGGTAATTTCCGAGACTTTCTGGGCAAAAATGAAAATTTTTGAGACTTTTCATTTTTGCCTAGAAAGAAGTCTTGAAAATTTTCATTTATACCCAGTAAGTCTTGAAAATTACCAAAAAGTCTCGAACATGGCCAAAAGTCTCGAAAATTTTCATTTTTACCCAGAAAGTCACGAAAATGCTTGAAAAGTTGGAAATTACTTGAAAAGTCTCGAAAATACATGAAAGGTCTTTAAAATACTTGAAAAATCTTAGAAATACATGAAAAGTCTTGAAAAAATTATATGAAAAGTCTCAAAAAATACATGTAAGGTCTCAAAAAAATACATGAAATGTCTCGGAAAAATATGAAAAGTCTCAAAAATACATAAAAAGTCTCGAAAAATACCAGAAAAATCTCGGAAAGTACATGAAAAGTCTCGGAAAAAAAAAATTCCAAATTTTTTTTTCATCTTCTTCTTCATCGACCTCCAATGGATATCAATTTTGACCTCCATTAAAGATCGATTTTGACTTCCATGGAGGTTGAACAAACCTCCAACGGAGGTTGAATGCCTTCAACCTCCATCGGAGGTCGATTTTGATCCCCATTTCGACCTCTAATGGATATCTGTTCGACCTCCATTGAAGGTCTATTAAACAGACCTCTATGAAAAAGATGAAAGAATAAAATCAAAAAAAGAAAAACTGAAAAATAAAAATAAAAAAATAGAGTAAAGTAAGGGTATTTTTGGAAGTCACTTTCTTTGATACATTTAAATCATAAGTTATTAAAGTGGTGATAGTCTTGAAACACCAACTTAAAAAAGTGACAAAAATCCCTATTTCCTCGATATGTATGACTCGATCTTTACACCGACACTCAAGATTGGCTCTCTAAATAAGTCTACCACCTATTAAGTTTTGTAAAGTAGTTGCAAATCAATATAACCATTCAGTTTAGTTTTGCAAGTATTCAAAATGCTCTGTGTCGAGCTATTGTAAAGATCATTAGCAAATCAATAAAATCTCACTCAAGTTCTTCAATTCATTAAACGATTATAAATCAATGCATCAGTCAGTTCGATACTCATCGTCGAACAACAGTAATTATGCTCGAATCTCAAGCGGATTAAATTTGATCTATCAAGCTTACCAAATCCTGGCTTAAAGTCCTGAATTTAGTTCAAATCATGCAAAATATCTTGACGACATGCATCAATCAACCAAAAAGCAAGGTTTCGGGGATTCGTGCCCTAATTTTTCACACCTATAAATACCCCATATTCTCTCGTGCTCTCCACCTTTCCACGACCTTTGAGTTCCAAACCACCCAGGACATCACCTTTGAACACTTTCCTTCACCAAACCATCAAATCCATCCATCTAAACACTACCCAAATATCAAATACATTCACAAAAACACAAATCGCTTCCCATCCCAACCTAAACCCACCATTAAACACTCATCTTAGAGAAAATGAGGCTAGGAAGAGAAGAAGCCTATCAAGTTAAGCAAAGCCAAGAGAATAGGAGATTTATACACTTAGTTTTCTCTTTCATTATTATATTTGCTATGACTAGAGCATATTTTACATTATATTTGGCTTATATAACATGAACTAAACATCTTGAGCTAAGGCTAAGATGAAATCAAACCCATGATTATCTAAATAAAACATCTTATTAATCAAACATCTTGAACTACCAATTTTATCTATATGAGCTTGTGTTGTTGTATGAAACTTTCATGTGTTTAATGCTTTTGAGCGCCTAGGCTATCATTTGATTGTTCTTTTGGTTGTTGTGTGATGGATCGAAGGATGAAGCATACAACGTGCTTGATGAAATGCTCGAGACAAGTCTAGTAAGGTAGAAATACGCTAGGCTAGCTTGTAGGAATCATATATTTGTGACACTATGCTTAATGAATTCATGCATATTTTCCGTAGTCATCGAGAGATAGGTTATGGGTATGTGCGGATGTAATCTTTGTTGCTCAAGAGAGAATATAGGTTAATTAAGGGTTACACGAGTCTACAACAATTGCTTGCATAATTGAATTTAGTTGGTGGGTCTAGAACTAAGATAAGAGTGGTTAGGTGGATTCTAAACCTTAGTTATTATCTCATATAAATTACAGGTCAATATTGTCTTGTGTTTGTATGCTTTAAATTACATTGTTTGCAATAGATAGCTAAATAGGTTTAGTTGTAGTGTTTAAATTGAAAACCACCATTTTATCATTGTCCAAATAGTAATTAATTTAATCAATTTTGGTATTCAACATCCAATTCTCGTGAGAACGAATCTACATTTGCATTATACTATACTTTGCGGCCTCATATTTAATTATTTTTCTTGAATTTTCCTATATTTCGCTCATTTTCCGATACCTTCATATTTAATAAAACCGGGATAAATAGTTGTAGTGCTTTGAAAAATTCTTAAATTCTATTGATATGTAGATTTCATTAAACTTACCATCCATAAAAAATATTCAGATCAAAATTCATAGAAATCGATGTGATTTCATTAAAGTCTTTACCAAAATTAAAATAAAGGAATCCCTTATGAGAGAACCAATATATATATATATATATGAAAAAAATCTAAAATGACCGTTTTAAATTATCACTACTTTTGATGATACTCTATTGATAATCATAGGGTTAAATACTAGTAATTTTAATTTTTCTCATAATTGCACTTATTTGAAGTTTAATATAACATCATAACTGAAGATTGGCCGACATAGTTTCTTTAAAAAGACACTATAAAAAAAACCGCAATCTATTACTCTAACCTTTGTCACAAGCTACTGGATGCGTTTTCAAATTTCAAAAAAAAAAATCACTAATGCTAGACAACCTAAAAATTTAGTCCAAATTTCAATCCAAATGATGTGGCAAGTGGTTTTTTCATTAACCACATCATCTCATGTTGTGTATGGTGATAACAACTCACTTTCCACATCATTTGGGTTGAAATTTGGGTTAGTTATTTGAGTTGTATAGCACTACTCAAAAAAAATATATGGTTTTCGTTTTTATTTTTATTTTTATTATTTTTTTTCAAAAAACAACCAATCAAAAATTCTACCATATACACCCTTAGGTAATATTATTGTGAATAACAAGGTAGGAAGATGAATTTATTGTGACAAACATCTGTCATACTATTTATACTGTTTTGAACAATATATAAAGTATTCTCATGCCATTTCCTGATATGTAGCTCGAAAACTTTATTAAAATAGCAAATTTTATGAGGGGTTAAAAAATTGATGAGCTAGCTAATAAAGCAAAAAAGAGAAAAATATGTTAAAGATATTGGAGAAAACCATAATTATACTTTTGTTCGATATTTGGAATCCTTTAGCAATCAAAGTAAAATATCAAATGTTGACGGTGTCCTTTCATGTGCATCGACCACCATGATCATGCTGTAGCTTACTAGAAAGATTCGGTTCATTGATAATTTCATGCAACCACGTCTCATTTGTCATTTATTTAACAGCAGAATTGTCCGATGTACAATCTATATGTTATCTAAACTTCTGACTTATATTGTTTGATATTTTTAAGAAAATGAATAGAGAAATCATGACTTAATTCTCATTTAACGTTATTTTCTTTGTTATGCAAGAATTAAATTAAAAACAATTAACTACTAAAACTAATTATTTTGATTTCATTAGTGAATTTCTTATATCAACCTTTTAAGAATAAATACATTTCATTTTCAGCTGTTAAAAAGATCTAAAAAAAATTGAATTTGTTATGATCAATAACCTAGAATAACAATTTTCATAAAAACTGATATCTTAATCAGAATATATCATGCAAATTGATCAGTATTTTATTTTATACTTCAACAAATTATTATTATTTGAGATTTTGTACAATTAAGTGAGAGACGTAACATGAAGGACTAAGAACATCGACACCTGTTATAGGTATGAATATATAAGAGAAGCTTTAGAGCATTGGAATGGAGCATATTGAAATTAATTATACCATATGACGTGAAACGATACAAGTGTATTAGTGTATACATCCGAGCACATTAAACCTTTTCTCTGAGAATAAAGTCTGACTCTTTCAAACACGAGATAAAAGTAACCAAATAATTCATAATTGTGAGAGTCAATATTATGTGAACATTTGAGTATACAACCGTATCTAGGGGTGGGTATGGTTATACAATCCGAGATAAACGGTTCGTATCTTCTAAATTAACTTTTTCTTTTAAATATAGCCAGCAGCCCATCAGAAACAATCCAAACTAGAATTTAAATTCTGATATGGGGAGGAATCCTAAACAAATAATAATTAGAGATTGATTTCTATTGAGTGATTTGAATTCTTATAGAGAGAGGAATCCTAAACAAATTAAGCATCGTTTGTATTATTGAAGTTATTATTATTCAATATTATTCTAATTTTTTTTAAGCCATCGTTTACGTGATTTTGAAAATTATAATGCAATAAGTGAGTAGGTTGGGTTATCACATGCCATAAAAATGAATTTGA
Organism: Dipteronia sinensis; assembly: GCA_033220585.1. Taxonomy (NCBI): domain Eukaryota; kingdom Viridiplantae; phylum Streptophyta; class Magnoliopsida; order Sapindales; family Sapindaceae; genus Dipteronia; species Dipteronia sinensis. The sequence goes on along the minus strand of CM065638.1, from coordinate 6,210,258 downwards.
GTAATATTAAAATGGACTAATTTCCCAAAAGCCCCTGAGTTTAGGTATAATCACCCTTCGATCCATCACACAACAACCAAAAGAACAATCAAGTGATAGCTAGGCACTCAAAAGCATTAAACACGTGAAAATTTCATACAACAACACAAGCTCATATAGATAAAATTGGTGGTCTTTTATTTAGATTATCATGGGTTTGGTTTCATCTTGGCCTTAGCTCAAGATAGTTTAGTTCATGTTACAAATGTAAGTCAAATATGATGTAAAATATGCTCTAGTCATAGCAAATATAATAATGAAAGAGAGAGGTGTATAGATCTCTTATTCTCTTGGCTTTGCTTGACTTGATTGACTTCCTCTCTTCCTAGCCTCCTTTTCTCTAAGATGAGTGTTTAATGGTGGGTTTAGGTTGGGATGGGAAGTGATTTTGTTTTTGTGAATGGATTTGATATTTGGGTAGTGTTTAGATGGATGGATTTGATAGTTTGGTGAAGGAAACTGTTCAAAGGTGAAGTCTTGGGTGGTTTGGAACACAAAGGTCGTGGAGATGTGAAGAGCACGAGAAAATATGGGGTATTTATAGGTGTGCAAAATTAGGGCACGAATCCTCGAAACCTTGCTTTTCGGTTGATTGATGTGTGTCGTCAAGATATTTTACATGATTCAAACTAAATTCAGGACTTTAAGCCAGGATTTGGTAAGCTTGATAGATCAAATTTAACCCGCTCGAGATTCGAGCATAATTACTGTTGATAGACGATGATTATCGAAGATTATTGAACGACTGATGCATTGATTTCTAATCGTTTAATGAATTGACGAACTTGATTGAGATTTTATTGATTTGCGAATGATCTTTACAATAGCTCGACATATAGCATTTTGAATACTTGCAAAACTAAACCGAATGATTATATTGATTTGCAACTACTTTAAAAAAACTTAATAAGTGGTAGACCTATTTAGAGAGCCAATCTTGAGTGTCGGTGTAAAGATCGATTCATGCATTTCGAGGAAATAGGGGGTTTTGTCACTTTTTTAAGTTAGTGTTTCAAGACTTTCACCCCTTTAATAACCCATGTTTTAAAGGCACCAAAGTAAGCAACTTCCAAAAATACCCTCACTTTACTCTATTTCAATTTTTATTTTTTTGATTTTATTCTTTCATTTTTTTTCATAGAGGTTTTAATAGACCTCCAATGGAGGTCGAACAGTGATCGGTCTATTTCTATACATATTTTAGGTCCACATTTCCTATTATTTGTGTTTTGTTCTCGGGTAAAATTAGATATTTTATGTGTTTGTTGAGCATGTTTAGGTCGCATTCCTAAGTTGAAGTGTTTGATGTTACTTTCAAGGAAAATAACTTAAACGAGAAGAAAAAAGGCAAAACTGTCAACAACCGCGACATATGTCGCTGTCCTTACAGAGCACCAACCGCGGCTTAGCTAGCGATACATTCCAGTTGGATTTCTGTTCTTTTCCACGGTCCTTACCGCTTCCTAGGCATCAACCTCAATCACGGTCTATGCCGTGCAACACTCCAGGAAAGACAAATTTCGGCCAATGACAGAACAGCATGATTTCGGGGGCCATATATCTCAGCCCCAATTGAATTGTGTATCCTTCCAACAATGGATTTGAAGCCCCAGATGTCTAGTTTCTAAACCACTTTACAGATCGCAATTCTAATATTCCTAGAAGAAGTTATATCCGATTTAGTACCCAATGGTCAGATCTATCATAATTCCATAAATAGTGACGGGATTTATTTTACAAATTGTCAGAATGAGAAATATTACCTTCTTGGATATGAGTGTGATTCTTAGAAAGCAAGTTGACATCTAATCCTTATCTTCTTTCAATAAATAATCAATTTTAATGAATTAGGAAAGAAATAGAATTCCAAAAATGTAGAGTTCCAAAAGGGAATAAGGACTTGGCTAAGCATCTAAAGTCTATTTAAACCCCTTTGAACCCTAATTTCGAGATATACCAGCCAAAGGTGGCTCTCAAGCCACCTGATACTACTCTACCTCACCACTCCCACATCCTACACCACACATCTCCTAATCCTACCATTGTTACACATCAAGAGCTTTATTTGAGAGAGAGGAAGTGGACCAAGCTTGAAGAAAATGAAGATTCTCTTGGACATCACTTGGGTTTCTTCTTATCTTTTATATTTTCTCTTTAATTTTCATTATGATGTGTAAATAATTCTATATCTAGGAGATTGATATAACCATATTGGATTACTTAATGTAATGAATTAGTCTATTCTTTTTAAATCATTTCGGTTTTAGTCTCGTTTATTGAAATAATTACTCTACTCTACTTTCTCATATTCTTTGGTGACCTCAATTGATGTGAGTTTGTGGTTTAGATTATTTATGAAATTGAAACTTATGTATGAATGACTTTTCCACTTGAATCTTGATTACAAGCTTGGTAAATGGGAAAGTTAATGTATGCATGACCTTGCTATATTAACTTGGCTTAGAGTTTTGTTTGTGTAAAACAAAGGTTTTGACAATTGTTTATCACATGACCTTGTCTGAGTAATGGGAAGAACCCCAGATCATTATTTTAACATCTTAAAAACAAGCCCTAAAATTGAATTGAAGTGCTTAATGAGACTAGTTTAGTGTATTGAGTGGTCTAAGAAATGTTGCATCAATTATCTTGTTTTTCCTCCACCATTTTCATTGTCATCTTTTCCTTAGTTAGTTTAATTGCATTCTTAGTTTTCAATTCATAACTCTCAAACCAACTTGATTTACATTTTCTTGGATTAATTTAGTTTAATAATAGTTAACTAGTTTAGCCTTTTGATTTCCCTTTCACTGAGAACGAACTTCAAACAAATTACTTTAACAAAATTGGCGCCACTGCCAGGGAAAGGTGCTAATTGGCTAGTTCTAATTTTCTAGTTTAGTTATTTCGATTTTAGTAGTTTTTTTCTAGTTTTGTTTTTTGCTTTGTTTTCTTTTTATTTTCAGGAACGTTGGATTTCTACGGGCAACACACATATGATGAGGAAGGAGAAGTAAATCGTGAACTCGCAATGCAAATAGCTAATCTAAGCCGACAAATGGAAATTATGATAGGACAAGTGAAGGGTGCGGTATGCAATCAATGTGGAAATTATGGGCATGAGATATGGAGTTGTCCTTTTAGAAGAGAATTTCTGGAACCCTACAATCCAGAGCCTATGAGCAGACCATATGGAGATTTCTACAATCCAGGGCTGAGCTACGAGCCATATAACAATTCTTACAGCCTAGATTGGAGGAATAATCAAGATTTCTCATGGGGCTACAATGAGGTCAATACATATGAGCTGCCTATTTTTCCCTACAAACCAAGAGAGCTATCACTTGAGGAGAAAATGAACAACTTAGTTCAAGCATCCCAAGCTACTAAGGAAAGCTTGAACAATTTCATCCAATCCACTTATCAAAGCTGTCAAAACTTGGAGGCCTCTGTGGAAAGAATTGAAGTGCACCTTGAGAACATCGTTGAAGCTATGCAAGGGCGAGAGTATAAAGAGTTCTCAGGTCAACAGGAACAAGAAGATGCTACCACCATCCCTTGGAGCGGTGAGATTGTCGATAATGAAGATAGTCATGATCTTGATGATGATGTGTTTAGTGTTGCAAATGAAGAGTTAGAGAATGAGGAAATGAGCATATAAATGAAGGAAGCGGAAGATGTCCCTCTTGAGGAACCGGTCCTGGAAAAGGGACTCGAGCCTTACTTTCTACCAAGTCCTTCTCCGGGCGCCTACGCA
>CM065638.1:0-42500 GCA_033220585.1 Dipteronia sinensis | reverse complement strand
TGAATCATCAAAAATTTGTAACGTGAAGTGCAATGAAATGCAATTAGATCCGTTTTGTGAAGAGGTATCCAGATTAATATTAGCAATTCAAATAATTTATGGTCGACTTGGCTGGACCAATAAAATTAAGTATCCAGGCTCCGTTTAGAAAAACCCAATTGGTAATATATCTATTATTAGGACTTATAGATATCATAAACAATTCTATTTAGAAAGAAATTCTTAAATAGCACTGATCCCAAACAGTTAATCAATCGAATAATAAATATAATGGATACGTCGAATATTTGGCGGAAGACATAAAAGAAATGAATTGCAAAATTGAGAAAAAATGAAAAAAAAAACAAAGACGTGGTATTGGGGTCATTTGTCCTATATGTGCAAATCAAAATCGGGCGGATCCTTACTCGGAGTAGAGCATAAACCTAAAAAAATGGAAGAAGCCCATTCAGGAACAAGAAAATGGCATCGTGATTTTTGGATTGGATCTCGATGAAAAAATACATCAATGAAAAGTTAGTGCGATAAAACTTTTTTTTTTATATTCTAATATTATAGGAAAACCGGCCAAACGCATCGTTCTTCAAAAATGAAAGAGAAGCCCCTTCCTTCGTTAGAAGGAGTCCGCTATAAAAAAAGAAAGAGGGCTGGAAGCTACACATTGATTTTTTTTTTTCGCAAGTTTTAGTTTTGTTGAACCGTATGCATCAAAAGGTGCCCATACGGCTCTTAAGGGATACAATTTTATCCGAATCAACCGACTTTATCGAGAAAGATTAATTTTTTTAGGCCAAGCGATTGATAGCAATGTTTCGAATCAACTTATTGGTCTTTTTGTATATCTCAGTTCGGAGAGTGATACCAAGGATCTGTATTTGCTTATAAACTCTCCCGGCGGATGGGTAATACCTGGAATAGCCATTTATGATACTATGCAATTTGTGCGACCAGATATACAGACAATATGCATGGGATTAGCCGCCTCAATGGGGTCTTTTATCCTGGTCGGAGGAGCAATTACCAAACGTCTAGCATTCCCTCACGCTTGGCGCCAATGGGTTTTTTATTTAAGAGAAAAAAGAAGACTATGCCTTCGCCATATGAATTATTAATATTAAGTAATATTAGCATGGCACTTCGAATTCGATATGCAAATTTTTTATTGTTTTTCAAAATATTAGATTATGTATCGAAAGAGTAGTATGAGATAAAGGAAGGGTATTTCCGATTTTATCTTACCTATCGTAGGTCGATTTCAGCGTCACAAACTTTTTTCACACCGGCAGGTTATTAACAACATTTATGTTATGAAAGAGTACGAAAAAAAAAAAAAAGAAACTTTGGGATTGCTGAATCACAGACGAAATAAATATATTAAAGCAACGGGGCCATCATAGTATTTTTGAACTCCTCCGAAAAAAAAAGAAGGGTGGTAATTGGATCATTTACCGATCTGGGTATAATAGATCCCACATTTTCTCTTTCTTCGATGAAAGGTAAAAAAATTCCATTGTGGAGCCGTATGCAATGTGAAAAAAATGCCCGTACGGTTGTTCAATTCTATCTTTTTCTTATTTTATTCTTTATCTCTTCGCCTTGCCTCCTCGTGCGAGATACAGGAACCTTTGATTGTGTTATATTATATGATCAGGGTAATGATCCATCAACCTGCTGCCGGTTTTTATGAGGCACAAACGTCCGAACTTATCCTGGAAGCGGAAGAACTACTGAAACTGCGCGAAATCCTTACAAGGGTTTATGTACAAAGAACAGGCAAGCCCTTATGGGCTGTATCCGAAGACATGGAAAGGGATACTTTTATGTCAGCAACAGAAGCCCAAGCTCATGGAATTGTTGATTTTGTAGCGGTTGGATAAAAAATAGCAGTGATTTCGTGCAAATATACGATTTAAGATTTTATCTTCTTACTTCTTAATTAAGGATTTAATATTCTATTAATATATTGAAATCGAATAAATTCATAATCATCCGGTTAGGATCAATCTAAACCAGCCCATAATGTATAATTCAGCATGCCAACTATTAAACAACTTATTAGAAACCCAAGACAGCCAATCAGAAACGTCACGAAATCCCCCGCTCTTGGGGGATGCCCTCAGCGTCGAGGAACATGTACGAGGGTGTATGTGCGACTCGTTTAAATCATGGGCTGAGACAAAACAAAAGAAAAAACAATTTTTCCAGTATCAATGATCAGTACCGGTGAATCGGATAGAATGGAAGAACTCCATTCACTATCTAAAAAAGATGGATCTATCATATCTTTCTATTGTGTATGAAATTTATGGTTTCAATTGGTGCAAATTTAATCACCTGAATTTTCAATTTAAGATGAGAAAGAATTCCCCATTGGTAACAAATAGTTATCCATTAAGCGGGGGAAATCCTATTTTAAAAAGCAGAAATATTATGTTTAGAAGAACGGACTCACAAGGTCAGCTACCCAACCAATCTTCATAATTAAATACCGTTACTGTATAAGGTATATCTCGTTATGAAAGACCCATTACTGAAAAATTCATGGGTAGAGCCAAAGAGTGGTAACTGTACAAGTTACCAATAAAATGAAGGAAAGGGCTCCGGTGTATAGAGAAGACCTCACCGTTTAAGAAGTAACCATAGAGACGATGGAACCCACAATTTCTTTAGCTATTTCTATTTTGATTTTTCCAATGCCTAGAAAAAAGGAAAAAAGCGTGGTAGGGAAGGTTATAGTAGCAAAAGCCATTGGAATTTTGATTTTATAAATTGGAAGAATCCGTTTTGTTATTAATAGACTAGGAAAGGGGAAAAGAATAACTGAAAGAAAGGAAATAAATTAGTTATTCATTAAAGTTTCATTTACTCAATGACCAGAATTAGACGAGGATATATAGCTCGGAGACGTAGAACAAAAATGCGTTTATTTGCATCAAGTTTTCGCGGGGCTCATTCAAGACTTACTCGAACAATTATTCAACAGAAAATAAGAGCTTTGGTTTCGGCGCATCGTGATAGAGATAGGAAAAAAAGGGATTTTCGTCGTTTGTGGATCACTCGAATAAATGCAGTAATTCGAGGGGCGGGGGCATCCTATATTTATAGTAGATTAATACACAATCTGTATAAGGGGCAGTTGCTTCTTAACCAACTTCGCGGAGAGACGTAATTAACTGCATTGATCTCAGTAGCTACACCACCCACAGAATTTAAAGAACCTAAAGGGGCGTGAGTCATATATTCCGCCGAACGTCGTTCTTGCCAAGGCTGTATGTCTTTTTTCAACCTACTCAAGTCTAAACCGTTGGGACCCCTTAGAGGTTCTAACCAGGGAGGTAAGGTAAATTTGAGCGAAAACTAAAAAATCGTGTATTTCGTTGCAAAACGCTATTTAACTATTGGTTATTTTCATAGAACTTCTTAAAACTCCCTTTTATACCAATATGTAAATTTTGTGGCAATTAAATCTTCCAACCAAATCTGATTTTTTTATGGTGGCTAGTAAGGGAAATTTGAGTGAAAACTAAAAAATCGTGTATTTCGTTGTATACCGCTATTTTAACTAATTTTTTTTTTCATAGAACTTCTTAAAAACCATTTTCATACCTATATGTAAATTTTTTGGCAATTAAAATTTCCCCACCAAATTTGAATTTTTTTATAGTGGTTAGTAAGGGAAATTTTCATACCTATATGTAAAACACGATTTCAACTAATTGTTTTCCATAGACCCTCTTAAAATGGCTTTTTAAAACTATATATAAACTTTGTGGCAATTATAACTTTCCTACCAAATTTGATTTTTTTTGTAGTGGTTAGTAAGGTAAATTTGAGCGAAAATTAAAAAATCATATATTTCGTTGTAAAACGCGATTTCAACTAATATTTTTTATAGAACTTCTTAAGAAGCATGTTTATACCTATATGTAAATATTTTGGCAAATAAACTTTTCCTACCAACTTTGATTTATTTTTATAGTGGTTAGTAAGGGAAATTTGAGCGAAAATTAAAGAATCGTGTATTTCGTTGTAAAACGCGATTTCGACTAATTGTTTTTCATAGAACCTCTTAAAAAGCCTTTTTAAACCTATATATAAACTTTGTAGCAATTACAATTTTTCTACCAAATTTGATATTTTTTTATAGTTGATAGTAAGGTAAATTTGAGCGAAAACTAAAAAATCATGTATTTCGATGTAAAATGCGATTTCAACTAATAATTTTTTTCATAGAACCTCTTAAAAAGCATTTTTATACCTATATGTAAATTTGTTGCAATTAAAACTTTTCTACCAAATTTGATTTTTTTTAATAGTGGCTAGTTAGGTAAATTTGAGCGAAAACCAAAAAATCGTGTATTTCGTTGTAAAACGCTATTTCAACTAATTTTTTTTTTCATAGAACCTCTAAAAAGCATTTTTATACCTATATGTGAATTTTGTTGTAATTAAAATTTTTCTACCAAATTTGAACTTCTTAAAAAGCATTTTTATAACTATATGTAAATTCTATTGCAAATAAACTTTTCCTACCAGCTTTGATTTTTTTTTTTATAGTGGTTAGTAAGGTAAATTTTAGCGAAAACTAAAAAAACATGTATTTCGTTTTAAAACGCAATTTTAACTAATTGTTTTTTCATAGAACCTCTTAAAAAGCCTTCTTAAACCTATATATAAACTTTGTAGCAATTACAATTTCCCTACCAAATTTGATATTTGTTTTATAGTGGTTAGTAAGGTAAATTTGAGCGAAAACTAAAAAATCGTGTATTTCGTTGTAAAAAGCGATTTGAACTAACTATTTTTTTCATAGAACCTCCTAAAAAGCATTTTTAAACCTATATATAAACTTTGTAGCAATTACAATTTCCCTACCAAATTTGATATTTTTTTTTATAGTGGTTAGTAAGGTAAATTTGAGCGAAAACTAAAAAATCGTGTATTTCGTTGTAAAACGCTATTTCGACTAATTGTTTTTCATAGACCCTCTTTTAAAGCCTATTTAAGCCAATATATAAACTTTGTAGCAATTGCAATTTTCTTACCAAATTTGATATTTTTTATAGTGGTTAGTAAGAGAAATTTGAGCGAAAATTAAAAAATCATGTATTTCGTTGTAAAACGCGATTTCGACTAATTTATTTTCATAGAACCTCTTATAAAGCCTTTTTAAACATATGTATAAACTTTGTAGCAATTATAATTTTCCTACCAAATTTAAATTTTTTTATAGTGGTTAGTATGAGAAGTTTGAGTGAAAAATTGAAAATCGTGTATTTCGTTGTATAACATGATTTTAACTAATTTTTTTTATTGAACTTCTTAAAAAGAATTTTCATATATATATGTAAATTTTTTGGCAATTAAAATTTTCCTACCAAATTTGATTTTTTTATAGTGGTTAGTAAGGGAAATCTGAGCGAAAACTAAACAATCGTGTATTTTGTTGTAAAATGCGATTTCAATTAATTGTTTTTCATAGACCCTCTTAAAAAACCTTTTAAAACCTATATATAAAATTTGTGGCAATTATAATTTTCCTACCAAATTTGAAATTTTTTTATAGTGGTTAGTAAGGTAAATTTGAGCGAAAACTAAAAAAATAATGTATTTCGTTGTAAAATGCAATTTCAATTAATTGTTTTTCATAGACCCTCTTAAAAAGCCTTTTTAAACCTATAATAAACTTTGTGGCAATTATAATATTCCGACCAAATTTGATTTTTGTTATAGTGGTTAGTAAGGTAAATTTGAGGAAAACTAAAAAATCGTGTATTTCGTTGTAAAACTTAATTTCAACTAATTATTTTTCATAGACCCTCTTAAAAAGCCTTTTTCAACCTACATATAAACTTTGTGGCAATTATAATATTCCTACCAAATTTGAATTTTTTTTATAATGTAGTAAGGTAAATTTGAGCGAAAACTAAAATATCGTGTATTTCGTTGTAAAATGGGATTTCTACTAATTATTTTTTTTCTTAGAACCTATTAAAAAGCCTTTTTATACCTATATATAAACTTTTTGGCAATTATAATCTTTCTACCGAATTTGATATTTTTTTATATTGAACGTAAGGTATATTTGAGCAAAAACTAGAAAATCCTGTATTTCGTTGTAAAACGCGATTTCAACTAATTATTTTTTTCATAGAACTTCGTAAGAAGCATGTTTATACCTATATGTAAATATTTTGGCATATAAACTTTTCCTACATACATTGATTATTTTTTTATAGTGGTTAATAAGGGAAATTTGAGCGAAAATTTAAAAATCGTGTATTTCGTTGTAAATCGCGATTTCGACAAATTGTTTTTCATAGAATCTCTTTTAAAGCCTTTTTCAACCAATATATAAACTTTGTAGCAATTACAATTTTCCTACCAAATTTGATATTTTTTTTATAGTGGTTAGTAAGGGAAATTTGAGTGAAAATTAAAAAATCATGTATTTCATTGTAAAACGCGATTTCGAGTAATTGTTTTTTATAGAATGTCTTAAAAAGCCTTTTTAAACCTATATATAAACTTTGTAGCAATTATAATTTTCCTACCAAATTTAAATTTTTTAATAGTGGTTAGTATGTGAAATTTGAGCGAAAACTTGAAAATCGTGTATTTCGTTGTATAACACGATTTTAACAAAATTTTTTATAGAACTTCTTAAAAAGCATTTTCATATATATATATATATATGTAAAAGTTTTGGCAATTAAAATTTTCCTACCAAATTTAATTTTTTTTAGTGGTTAGTAAGGGAAATCTGATCGAAAACTAAAAAATCGTGTATTTTGTTGTAAAACGCGATTTCAATTAATTGTTTTTCATAGACCCTCTTAAAAAGCCTTTTTAAACCAATATATAAACTTTGTGGCAATTAAACATTTCCTACCAAAGTTGATTTTTTTTATAGTGGTTAGTAAGGTAAATTTGAGCGAAAAATAAAAAATCGTGTATTTCGTTTTAAAACTCAATTTCAACTAATTATTTTTCTTAGACCCTCTTAAAAAGCCTTTTTAAACCTATATATAAACTTTGTGGCAATTATAATATTCCTACCAAATTTGATTTCTTTTTATAATGGTTAGTAAGGTAAATTTGAGCGAAAACTAAAAAATCGTGTATTTCGTTGTAAAACTCAATTTCAACTAATTATTTTTCATAGACCCTCTTAAAAATCCTTTTTAAACATATATATAAACTTTGTAGCAATTACAATTTTCCTACCAAATTTGATATTTTTTTATAGTGGTTAAGGTAAATTTGAGCGAAAACTAAAAAATCATGTATTTCGTTGTAAAACGCGATTTTAACTAATTTTTTTTCATAGAAATTCTTAAAAAGCATTTTCATGCCTATATATAAACTTTGTGGCAATTATAATTTTCCTACCAAATTTGATTTATTTTATGGTGTCTAGTAAGTGAAATTTGAGCGAAAACTAAAAAATAGTGTATTTCGTTGTAAAACGCGATTTCGACTAATTGTTTTTCATAGAACCTCTTAAAAAGCCTTTTGAAACCTATATATAAACTTTGTAGCAATTGCAATTTTCTTACCAAATTTGATATTTTTTTATCGTGGTTAGTAAGGTAAATTTGAGCTAAAACTAAAAAATCGTTTATTTCGTTGTAAAATGCAATTTGAACTAATTATTTTTTCATAGAACCTCTTAAAAAGCATTTTTAAACATATATGTAAATTTTGTTGCAATTAAAAGTTTTCTACCAAATTTGATTTTTTTATAGTGGTTAGTAAGGTATATTTGAGCGAAAACTAAAAAATCGTTTATTTCGTTATAAAACGCTGTTTCAACTAAACTTTTTTTTCATAGAACTCCCTAAGAATTCCTTTTATAATGTAAATTTTTTGGCAATTAAAATTTTCTTACCAAATTTGATTTTTTTTACAGTGGTTAGTAAGGTAAATTTGAGCGAAAACTACAAAATAGTGTATTTCGTTGTAAAACGCGATTTCAACTAATTATTTTTTTCATAGAACCTCTTAAAAAGCATTTTTATACCTATATGTAAATTTTGTTGCAATTACAATTTTTCTACCAAATTTGAACTTCTTAAAAAGCATTTTTTTACCTATATGTAAATTCTTTGGCAAATAAACTTTTCCTACCAACTTTGATTTTTTTTAATAGTGATTAGTAAGGGAAATTTGAGCGAAAATTAAAAAATCGTGTATTTCGTCTTAAAACGCGATTTCGACTAATTGTTTTTCATAGAACCTCTTAAAAAGCCTTTTTAAACCTATATATAAACTGATGTAGCGGAAGCTTATACGAGAAAAACCTACAACAAAACAATTGGAAAGCAACTTACTGAAAACGCTCGACCTCGCGCACGAAGGATTCGTTAACATGCTTCAATTATTTCTACCTTCGCAAAGATATGATAACTGGTTTGTAGAGAAACATTTTTTGATTTTATTAATATTCCACCTCGTTTTTACAGCTAAAACAAGAATATAAATAGAAATTAGATAACCTTATTAAAAGAAAACTCAAACTCTCAAAACCTAAATAAACTCTGAAACAAAGAGAAAATCCTAAACTAAGAAGAATTCCGCTAAAACTAATCCTAAAATAATTGGACTTCTGCTGCAACTTAAAACTGAATAAAACACTCCCCAAACGTGAACCCACAAGGAATCCCATGCCAGCTCACGAGGCTTGCCACGTCAATCTGATTTGTCCAGCTCATGCCACCGACTCAGAAGCTTCTAGCTGGGCAACTTGCCTTTTGAATCGATCCTTGCTGTCCAAGAAATCAAGAGCCTTTGATGCCGCTGCATCATAAACTTTGTAGCAATTATAATTTTTCTACCGAATTTGATATTTTTTTTATAGTGGTTGTTAGTAAGGTAAATTTGAGCGAAAATTAAAAAATCATGTATTTCGTTGTAAAACGCGATTTCGACTAATTGTTTTTCATAGAACCTCTTAAAAAGCCTATTTAAACCTATATATAAACTTTGTAGCAATTATAATTTTCCTACTGAATTTGATATTTTTTTTATTGTGGTTAGTAAGGTAAATTTGAGCGAAAACTAAAAAATCATGTATTTCGTTGTAAAATGCGATTTCAACTAATTATTTTTTTCATAGAACCTCTTAAAAAGCATTTTTATACCTATGTGTAAATTTTGTTGCCATTAAAACATTTCTACCAAATTTGATTTTTTTTATAGTGGTTTTAGTAAGGTAAATTTTAGCGAAAATAAATAATCGTGTAATTCGTTGTAAAACGCTATTTCAACTAATTTTTTTTTCATAGAACTTCTTAAGAATCCCTTTTATACAAATATGTAAATTTTTGGCAATTAAAATTTTCCTACCAAATTTGAATTTTTTATAGTGGTTAGTAAGGGAAATTTGAGCGAAAACTAAAAAATCGTATATTTCGTTGTAAAACGCGATTTCAACTAATTGTTTTTCATAAACCCTCTTAAAAAGCATTTTTATACCTATATGTAAATTTTGTTGCAATTAAAACTTTCCTACTAAATTTGATTTTTTTTAAGTGGTTAGTAAGGTAAATTTGAGCGAAAACTAAAAAATCGTGTATTTCGTTGTAAAACGCTATTTCAACTAATTATTTTTTTCATAGATCCTCTTAAAAAAAATTTTATACCTATATGTAAATTTTGTTGCAATTAAAATTTTCCTACCAAATTTGAACTTCATAAAAAGCATTTTTATACCTATATGTAAATTCTTTGGCAAATAAACTTTTCCTACGAACTTTGATTTTTTTTTATAGTGGTTAGTAAGGGATATTTGAGTGAAAATTAAAAAATCGTGTATTTCATCGTAAAACGCGATTTCGACTAATTGTTTTTCATAGAACCTCTTCAAAAGCCTTTTTAAAACCTATATATAAACTTTGTAGCAATTATAATTTTCCTACCGAATTTGATATTTTTTATAGTGGTTGTTAGTAAGGTAAATTTGAACGAAAATTAAAAAATCATGTATTTCGTTGTAAAACGCGATGTCGACTAATTGTTTTTCATAGAACCTCATAAGAATCCCTTTTATACCAATATGTAAATTTTGTGGCAATTAAATTTTCATACCGAATTTGATATTTTTTTTATTGTGGTTAGTAAGGTAAATTTGAGCGAAAACCCAAAAATCATGTATTTCGTTGTAAAACGCTATTTCAACTAATTATTTTTTTCATAGAACCTCTTAAAAAGCATTTTTATACCTATATGTGAATTTTGTTGTAATTAAAATTTTCCTACCAAATTTGAACTTCTAAAAAAGCATTTTTATAACTATATGTAAATTCTTTAGCAAATAAACTTTTCCTACCAGCTTTGATTTTTTTTTATAGTGGTTAGTAAGGGAAATTTGTGCGAAAATTAAAAAATCTTGTATTTCGTTGTAAAACGCTGATTTCAACTAATTGTTTTTCAAAGAACCCCTTAAAAAGCCTTTTTAAACCTATATATAAACTTTGTAGCAATTATAATTTTTCTACCGAAACTGAAATTTTTTTATAGTGGTTAGTAAGGTAAATTTGAGCGAAAACTAAAAAATCATGTATTTCGTTGTAAAACGCGATTTCAACTAATATTTTTTTTTATAGAACTTCTTAAGAAGCATGTTTATACCTATATGTAAATATTTTGGCAAATAAACGTTTCCTACCAACATTGATTATTTTTTTTATAGTGGGGGTAAGGAAAATTTGAGCGAAAATTTAAAATCGTGTATTTCGTTGTAAAACGCGATTTCGACAAATTGTTTTTCATAGAACCTCTTTTAAAGCCTTTTTAAACCAATATATAAACTTTGTAGCAATTATAATTTTCCTATCAAATTTGATATTTTTTTATAGTGGTTAGTAAGGGAAATTTTGGAGAAAATTAAAAAAATCATGTATTTCGTTGTAAAACGCAATTTCGACTAATTGTTTTTCATAAAACCTCTTAAAAAGCCTTTTTAAACATATATATAAACTTTGTAGCAATTATAATTTTCCTACCAAATTTGAATTTTTTTATAGTGGTTAATATGGTAAATTTGAGCGAAAACTTGAAAGTCGTGTATTTCGTTGTATAACACGATTTTAACTAATTTTTTTTATAGAAATTCTTAAAAAGAATTTTCATATATATATGTAAATGTTTTGGCAATTAAAATTTTCCTACCAAATTTGATTTTTTTTATAGTGGTTAGTAAGGGAAATCTGAGCGAAAACTAAAAAATCGTGTATTTTGTTGTAAAACGCGATTTCAAATAATTGTTTTTCATAGACCCTCTTAAAAAACCTTTTAAAACCTATATATAAATTTTGTGGCAATTATAATTTTCCTACCAAATTTGTATTTTTTTTATAGTGGTTAGTAAGGTAAATTTGAGCGAAAACTAAAAAATCATGTATTTCGTTGTAAAATGCGATTTCAATTAATTGTTTTTCATAGACCCTCTTAAAAAGCCTTTTTAAACATATATATAAACTTTGTGGCAATTATAATTTTCCGACCAAATTTGATTTTTTTTTATAGTGGTTAGTATGGTAAATTTGAGCGAAAACTAAAAAATCATATATTTCGTTGTAAAACGCGATTTCATATAATTGTTTTTCATATACCCTCTTAAAAAGCCTTTTTAAACCAATATATAAACTTTGTGGCAATTACAATTTTTCGACCAAATTTGATTTTTTTTATAGTGGTTGTTAGTAAGGTAAATTTGAGCGAAAACCAAAAAATCGTGTATTTCGTGGTAAAACTCAATTTCAACTAATTATTTTTCATAGACCCTCTTAAAAAGCCTTTTTAAACCTATATATAAACTTTGTAGCAATTATAATTTTCCTACCAAATTTGATATTTTTTTATAGTGGTTAGTAAGGAAAATGTGAGCGAAAACTAACATATCGTGTATTTCGTCGTAAAATGCGATTTCTACTAATTTGTTTTTCCATAGAACCTCTTAAAAAGCCTTTTTATACCAATATATAAACTTTTAGAAAATTATAATTTTCCTACCAAATTTGATTTTTTTTATGGTGGCTAGTAAGGTGAATTTGAGTGAAAACTAAAAAATCGTGTATTTCGTTGTTAAATGCGATTTCAACTACTTTTTTTTCATAGACCCTCTTAAAATGATTTTTTAAACCTATATATAAACTTTGTAGCAATTACAATTTTCCCACCAAATTTGATATTTTTTATAGTGGTTGTAAGGTAAATTTGAGCGAAGACTAAAAAATCGTGTATTTCGTTGTAAAATACGATTTCAAATAATTATTTTTTTCATAGAACCTGTTAAAAAGCATTTTTATACCTATATGTAAATTTTGTTGCAACTAAAACTTTCCTACCAAATTTGATTTTTTTTATAGTAGTTAGTAAGGTAAATTTGAGCGAAAACTAAAAATTGTGTATTTCGTTGTAAAACGTGATTTCAACTAATTATTTTTTTCATAGAACCTCTTAAAAAGCCTTTTTATACCTATATATAAACTTTGTGGCAATTATAATTTTCATACCTAAGTTGATTTTATTTTTATGGTAGCTAGTAAGGTAAATTTGAGTGAAAACTAAAAAATCGTGTATTTCGTTGTAAAATGCGATTTCAACTACTTGTTTTTCATAGACCCTCTTAAAAAGCCTTTTTAAACATATATATAAACTTTATAGCAATTACAATATTCCTACCAAATTTGATATTTTTTTATAGCGGTTAGTAAGGAAAATGTGAGCGAAAACTAAAATATCGTGTATTTCGTCGTAAAATGCGATTTCTACTAATTTTTTTTTTTCATAGAACCTCTTAAAAAGCCTTTTTATAACTATATATAAAATTTTGGAAAATTATAATTTTCCTACCAAATTTGATATTTTTATGGTGGCTAGTAAGGTGAATTTGAGCGAAAACTAAAAAATCGTGTATTTCGTTGTTAAATGCGATTTCAACTACTTTTTTTTCATAGGCCCTATTAAAATGATTTTTTAAACCTATATATAAACTTTGTAGCAATTACAATTTTCCTACCAAATTTGATATTTTTTATAGTGGTTATAAGGTAAATTTGAGCGAAGACTAAAAAATCGTGTATTTCGTTATAAAATACGATTTCAAATAATTATTTTTTTCACAGAACCTGTTAAAAAGAATTTTTATACCTATATGTAAATTTTGTTGCAACTAAAACTTTCCTACCAAATTTGATTTTTTTTATAGTGGTTAGTAAGGTAAATTTGAGCGAAAACTAAAAATCGTGTATTTCGTTGTAAAACGTGATTTTAACTAATTATTTTTTTCATAGAACCTCTTAAAAAGCCTTTTTATACCTATATATAAACTTGTGCCAATTATAATTTTCATACCTAATTTAATTTTATTTTTATGGTAGCTAGTAAGGTAAATTTGAGCGAAAACTAAAAAATCGTGTATTTCGTTGTAAAATGCGATTTCAACTACTTGTTTTTCATAGACCCTCTTAAAAAGCCTTTTTAAACCTATATATAAACTTTGTAGCAATTACAATTTTCCTACCAAATTTGATATTTTTTTATAGTGGTTAGTAAGGAAAATGTGAGCGAAAACTAAAATATCGTGTATTTCGTCGTAAAATGCAATTTCTACTAATTATTTTTTTTTCATAGAACCTCTTAAAAAGCCTTTTTATACCTAAATATAAACTTTGTGAAAATTACAATTTTCCTACCGAATTTGATTTTTTTTTATGGTGGCTAGTAAGGTGAATTTGAGCAAAAACTAAAAAATCGTGTATTTCGTTGTTAAATGCGATTTCAACTACTTGTTTTTCATAGACCCTCTTAAAAAGATTTTTTAAACCTATATATAAACTTTGTAGCAATTACAATTTTCCTACCAAATTTGATATTTTTTTATAGTTGTTAGTAAGGTAAATTTGAGCAAAAACTAAAAAATCGTGTATTTCGTTGTAAAACACGATTTCAAATAATTATTTTTTTCATAGAACCTGTTAAAAAGCATTTTTATACCTATATGTAAATTTTGTTGCAACTAAAACTTTCCTACCAAATTTGATTTTTTTTATAGTGGTTAGTAAGGTAAATTTGAGCGAAAACTAAAAATCGTGTATTTCGTTGTAAAATGTGTTTTCAACTAATTATTTTTTCATAGAACATCTTAAAAAGCCTTTTTATACCTATATATAAACTTTGTGGCAATTATAATTTTCATACCTAATTTGATTTTATTTTTATGGTAGCTAGTAAGGAAAATGTGAGCGAAAACTAAAAAATCGTGTATTTCGTTGTAAAACGTGATTTCTTCTAATTGTTTTTCATAGAACCTCTTAAAAAGCCTTTTTCAACCTATATATAAACTTTGTAGCAATTACAATTTTCCTACCAAATTTGATATTTTTTTACTGTGGTTAGTAAGGTAAATTTGAGCGAAAACTAGAAAATCTTGTATTTCGTTGTAAAATGCAATTTCAACTAATTGATTTTTTTCATAGAACCTCTTAATAAGAATTTTTATACCTATATGTAAATTTTTTTGCAATTAAAACTTTTCTACCAAATTTGATTTTTTTTATAGTGGTTAGTAAGGTAAATTTGAGCGAAAACTAAAAAGTTGTGTATTTCGTTGTAAAACGCTATTTAACTAATGGTTTTTTTCATAGAACTTCTTAAGAATCCCTTTTATACTAATATGTAAATTTTGTGGCAATTAAATTTTCCTACCAAATTTGATTTGTTTTATAGTGGTTAGTAAGAGAAATTTGAGCGAAAACTAAAAAATCGTGTATTTCGTTGTGAAACGTGATTTTGACTAATTGTTTTTCATAGAATCTCTTAAAAAGCCTTTTTAAACCTATATATAAACTTTGTAGCAATTAAATTTTCCTACCAAATTTGATTTGTTTTATAGTGGTTAGTAAGGTAAATTTGAGCGAAAACTAGAAAATCTTGTATTTCGTTATAAAACAAAATTTTAACTAATTGTTTTTTTCATAGAACTTCTTAAAAATCATTTTTATACCTATATGTAAATTTTGTGGCAAATAAACTTTTCCTACCAACTTTGATTTATTTTTATAGTGGTTAGTAAGGGAAATTTGAGCGAAAATTAAAAAATCGTGTATTTCGTTGTAAAACGCGATTTCGACTAATTGTTTTTCATAGAACCTCTTAAAAAGCCTTTTTAAACCTATATAAAAACTTTGTAGCAATTACAATTTTCCTACCAAATTTGATTTTTTTTATAGTGGTTAGTAAGGTAAATTTTAGCGAAAACTAAAAAATCATGTATTTCGTTGTAAAACGCGATTTCAACTAATTGTTTTTGATAGACCCCCTTAAAAAGCCTTTTGAAAACTATATATAAACTTTGTGGCAATTACAATTTTCCTACCAAATTTGATTTTTTTTTGTAGTGGTCAGTAAGGTAAATTTGAGCGAAAACTAAAAAATCGTGTATTTCGTTGTAAACTGATATTTTAACTAATTTTTTTTCATAGAACTTCTTAAAAAGCATTTTATACCTATATGTAAATTTTGTGGCAAATAAACTTTTCCTACCAACTTTGATTTATTTTTATAGTGAACGTAAGGGAAATTTGTGCGAAAATTAAAAAATCGTGTATTTCGTTGTAAAACGTGATTTCGACTAATTGTTTTTCATAGAACCTCTTAAAAAGAATTTTGAAACCTATATATAAACTTTGTAGCAATTACAATTTTCCTACTATATCTGATTTTTATTATGGTGTCTAGTAAGGTAAATTTGAGCGAAAACTAAACAATCGTGTATTTCGTTTTAAAACGCGATTTCAACTAATTGTTTTTCATAGACCCTCGTAAAAAGCCTTTTTAAACCTATATATAAACCTTTTGGCAATTATAATATTTCTACCAAATTTGAATTTTTTTATAGTGGTTAGTAAGGTAAATTTGAGCGAAAACTAAAAAATCGTGTATTTCGTTATAAAACATGATTTCGACTAATTTTTTTTTCATAGAACCTCTTAAAAAGCCTTTTTAAACCTATATATAAACTTTGTAGCAATTAAAATTTTCCTACCAAATTTGATATTTTTTTACTGTGGTTAGTAAGGTAAATTTGAGCGAAAACTAGAAAATCTTGTATTTCGTTGTAAAACGCAATTTTAACCAATTTTTTTTCATAGAACTTCTTAAAAATCATTTTTACACCTATATGTAAATTTTGTGGCAAATAAACTTTTCCTACCAACTTTGATTTTTTTTTTATAGTGGTTAGTAAGGGAAATTTGAGCGAAAATTAAAAAATCGTGTATTTCGTTGTAAAACGCGATTTCGACTAATTGTTTTTCATAGAACTCTTAAAAAGCCTTTTTAAACCTATATATAATCTTTGTAGCAATTACAATTTTCCTACCAAATTTGATATTTTTTTGTAGTGGTCAGTAAGGTAAATTTGAGCGAAAACTAAAAAACGTGTATTTCGTTGTAAAAGGAAATTTTAACTAATTTTTTTTTCATAGAACTTCTTAAAAAGCATTTTTATACCTATATGTAAATTTGTGGCAAACAAAATTTTCCTACCAACTTGAATTTTTTTTTATATTGGTTTGTAAGGGAAATTTGAGCGAAAATTAAAAATCGTGTATTTCGTTGTAAAACGCGATTTTAACTGATTGTTTTTTCGTAGAACCTCTTAAAAAGCATTCTTAAACCTAAATATAAACTTTGTAGCAATTACAATTTTCCTACCAAATTTGATATATTTTTTATAGTGATTCGAAAGGGAAATTTGAACGAAAACTGAAAAATCGTGTATTTCGTTGTAAAACGCGATTTCAACTAATTGTTTTTCATAGATCCTCTTAAAAAGCCTTCATAAACCTATATATAAACTTTGTGGCAATTCTTATTTTCCTACCAAATTTTAATTTTTTTTATAGTGGTTAGTAAAGTAAATTTGAGCGAAAACTAAAAAATCGTGTATTTCATTGTAAAACGCTATTTCAACTAATTGTTTTTCATAGACCCTCGTAAAAATCCTTTTTGAACCTATATATAAACCATTTGGCAATTATAATTTTCCTACCAAATTTGAATTTTTTTTATTGTGGTTAGTAAGGTAAATTTGAGCGAAAACTAAAAAATCGTGTATTTCGTTGTAAAACGTGATTTCGAATAATTGTTTTTCATAGAACCTCTTAAAAAGCCTTTTTAAAACTATATATAAACTTTGTGGCAATTATAAGTTTCCTACCAAATTTGATTTTTTTTTGTAGTGGTTAGTAAGGTAAATTTGAGCGAAAACTAAAAAAACGTGTTTATCGTTGTAAAATGCAATTTTAACTAATTTTTTTTCATAGAACTTCTTAAAAATCATTTTTATACCTATTTGTAAATTTTGTGGCAAATAAACTTTTCCTACCAACTTTTATTTATTTTTATAGTGGTTAGTAAGGGAAATTTGAGCGAAAATTAAAAAATCGTGTATTTCGTTGTAAAACGCGATTTCGACTAATTGTTTTTCATAGAAACTTTTAAAAAGCCTTTTTAAACGTATATATAAACTCTGTAGCAATTAAAATTTTCCTACCAAATTTGATATTTTTTTTGTAGTGGTAGTAAGGTAAATTTGAGCGAAAACTAAAAAAAACGTGTATTTCGTTGTAAAAGGAAATTTTAACTAATTTTTTTTTTCATAGAACTTCTTAAAAAGCATTTTTATACCTATATGTAAATTTGTGGCAAACAAACTTTTCCTACCAACTTGAATTTTTTTTATATTGGTTAGTAAGGGAAATTTGAGCGAAAATTAAAAAATCGTGTATTTCGTTGTAAAACGCGATTTTAACTGATTGTTTTTTCGTAGAACCTCTTAAAAAGACTTTTAAAACCAATATATAAACTTTGTAGCAATTATAATTTTCCTACCAAATTTGAATTTTTTTATAGTGGTTAAGTAATGTAAATTTGAGCGAAAACTAAACAATCGTGTATTTCGTTGTAAAATGCGATTTCAACTAATAATTTTTTTCATAGAACCTCTTAAAAACAATTAGTTGCCAAGAAATTTACATATAGGTATGAAAATTGTTTTTAAGAGGTTCTATGAAAAACAATTAGATGAAATCATGTTTTACAATGAAATACAATAATTTTTAGTTTTCGCTCAAATTTCCCTTACTAACCACTATAAAAAAATATCAAATTTTGAAGGAAAATTTTAGTTGCCAAGAAATTTACATATAGGTATGAAAATGGTTTTTAAGAGGTTCTATGAAAAACAATTAGTTGAAATCGCGTTTTACAATGAAATACGCGTTTTTTAATTTTCGCTCAAAATTCCCTTACTAACCACTATAAAAAAAAATCAAATTTTGAAGGAAAATTTTTGTTGCCAAAAAGTTTACATATAGGTATGAAAATGCTTTTTAGTTGGGTATATGAAAAAAAATTAGTTGAAATCGCGTTTTAAAACTAAATACACGATTTTTTAGTTTTCGCTCAAATTTCCCTTACTAACCACTATAAAGAAAATCAAATTTGGAAGAAAAATTTTAGTTGCCAAGAAATTTACATATAGGTATAGAAATGCTTTTTAAGAAGTTCTACAAAAAACAATTAATTGAAATCGCGTTTTACAACGAAATACACGACTTTTAAGTTTTCGCTCAAATTTCCCTTACTATAAAAAAATCAAATTTTGAAGGAAAATTTTAGTTGCCAAAAAATTTACATATATGTGTGAAAATGGTTTTTAAGAGGTTCTATGAAAAACAATTAGTTGAAATCGCGTTTTACAATGAAATACACGATTTTTTAGTTTTCGCTCAAATTTCCCTTCCTAACAACTATAAAAAAAATCAAATTTTGAAGGAAAATTTTTTTTGCCAAAAAGTTTACATATAGGTATGAAAATGCTTTTTAATAGGGTATATGAAAAAAAATTAGTTGAAATCGCGTTTTACAACTAAATACACGATTTTTTAGTTTTCGCTCAAATTTCCGTTACTAACCACTATAAAAAAATCAAATTTGGAAGAAAAATTTTAGTTGCCAAGAAATTTACATATATGTATAAAAATGCTTTTTAAGAAGTTCTACGAAAAACAATTAGTTGAAATCGCGTTTTACAACGAAATACAAGACTTTTTAGTTTTCGCTCAAATTTCCCTTACTAACCAATATAAAAAAAAATCAAATTTTGAAGGAAAATTTTAGTTGCCAAGAAATTTACATATAGGTACGAAAATGGTTTTTAAGAAGTTCTATGAAAAACAATTAGTTGAAATCGAGTTTTACAATGAAATACACAGTTTTTTAGTTTTCGCACAAATTTCCCTTACTAACCACTATAAAACAAATCAAATTTTGTAGGAAACTTTTAGATGCCAAAAAGTTTGCATATAGGTAAGAAAATAATATTTAAGAGGGTATATAAAAAAAATTAGTTGAAATCGCCTTTTACAACTAAATACACGATTTTTTAGTTTTCGCTTAAATTTCCCCAACTAACCACTATAAAAAAAATCAAATTTTGAAGGAAAATTTTAGTTGCCAAGAAATTTACATATAGGTATAAAAATGCTTTTTAAGAAGTTCTATGAAAAAAAATTAGTTGAAATCGCGTTTTACAATGAAATACACGATTTTTTAGTTTTCGCTCAAATTTCCCTTACTAACCACTATAAAAAAAATCAAATTTGGAAGGAAAATTTTAGTTGCCAAGAAATTTACATATAGGTATAAAAATGCTTTTTAAGAAGTTCTATGAAAAACAATTATTTGAAATCGCTTTTTACAACGAAATACTCGACTTTTTAGTTTTCGCTCAAATTTCCCGTACTAACCACTATAAAAAAAATCAAATTTTGAAGGAAAATTTTAGTTGCCAAGAAATTTACATATAGGTATAAAAATGCTTTTTAAGAAGTTCTATGAAAAAAAATTAGTTTAAACCGCGTTTTACAACGAAATAAAAGATTTTTTAGTTTTCGCTCAAATTTCCCTTACTGACCACTATAAAAAAAATCAAATTTGGAAGGAAAATTTTAGTTGCCAAGAAATTTACATATAGGTATAAAAATGCTTTTTAAGAACTTCTATGAAAAACAATTATTTGAAATCGCTTTTTACAACGAAATACTCGACTTTTTAGTTTTCATTCAAATTTCCCTTACTAACCACTATAAAAAAAATCAAATTTTGAAGGAAAATTTTAGTTGCCAAAAAATTTACATATATGTATGAAAATGGTTTGTAAGAGGTTCTATGAGAAACAATTAGTTGAAATCGCGTTTTACAACGAAATACACGAATTTTTAGTTTTCGATCAAATTTCCCTTTCTAACCACTATAAAAAAAATCAAATTTGGTAGGAAAAGTTTAATTGCCAAGAAATTTACATATAGGTATAAAAATGGTTTTTAAGAAGTTCTATGAATAAAAATTAGTTGAAATCGCGTTTTAAAACGAAATAAACGATTTTTTAGTTTTCGCTCAAATTTCCCTTACTAACCACTATAAAAAAAATCAAATTTGGTAGGAAAAGTTTAATTGCCAAAAAATTTACATATAGGTATAAAAATGCTTTTTAAGAATGTCTATGAATAAAAATTAGTTTAAATCGCGTTTTACAACGAAATACACGAATTTTTAGTTTTAGCTCAAATTTCCCTTACTAACCAGTATAAATAAAATCAAATTTTGAAGGAAACTTTTTGTTGCCAAAAAGTTTACATATAGGTATGAAAATGCTTTTTAAAAGGGTCTATGAAAAAAAATTAGTTGAAATCGCGTTTTACAACTAAATACACGATTTTTTAGTTTTCGCTCAAATTTCCCGTACTAACCACTATAAAAAAAAATCAAATTTTGAAGAAAAATTTAAGTTGCCAAGAAATTTACATATAGGTATGAAAATGCTTTTTAAGAAGTTCTATGAAAAAAAATTAGTTAAATTAAGTTTTACAACGAAATACACGATTTTTTAGTTTTCGCTCAAATTTCCCCAACTAACCACTAAAAAAAATCAAATTTTGTAGGAAAGTTTTAATTGCCAAAAAATTTACATATAGGTATGAAAATGGTTTTTAAGAGGTTGTATGTAAAACAATTAGTTGAAATCGCGTTTTAAAACGAAATAAACGATTTTTTAGTTTTCGCTCAAATTTCCCTTACTAACCACTATAAAAAAAATCGAATTTGGTAGGAAAAGTTTAATTGCCAAAAAATTTACATATAGGTATAAAAATGCTTTTTAAGAAGGTCTATGAATAAAAATTAGTTTAAATCGCGTTTTACAACGAAATACACGAATTTTTAGTTTTAGCTCAAATTTCCCTTACTAACCAGTATAAAAAAAATCAAATTTGGTAGGAAAATTATAATTGCCAAAAAGTTTACATATAGGTATGAAAATGCTTTTTAAGAGGTTCTATGAAAAATAATTAGTTGAAATCGTGTTTTATAATGAAATACACGTTTTTTTTTATTTTTCGCTCAAATTTCCCTTACTAACCACTATAAAATAAATCAACTTTGGTAGGAAAAGTATAATTGCCAAAAAATTTACATATAGGTATGAAAATGCTTTTTAAGAAGTTCTATGAAAAAAAATTAGTTAAAATTAAGTTTTACAACGAAATACACGATTTGTTAGTTTTCGCTCAAATTTCCCCAACTAACCACTAAAAAAAATCAAATTTTGTAGGAAAGTTTTAATTGCCAAAAAATTTACATATAGGTATGAAAATGGTTTTTAAGAGGGTCTACAAAAAATAATTAGTTGAAATCACGTTTTAAAATGAAATAAACCTTTTTTTAGTTTTCGCTAAAATTTCCCTTACTAACCACTATAAACAAAATCAAATTTGGTAGGAAAAGTTTAATTGCGTGTTTTACAACGAAATACACGATTTTTTAGTTTTCGCTCAAATTTCCCGTACTAACCACTTTAAAAAAAATCAAATTTTGACGGAAAATTTTATTTGCAGAAAAGTTTACATATAGGTATGAAAATGCTTTTTAAGAGGGTCTATGAAAAAACAATTAGTTGAAATCGCGTTTTACAACTAAATACATGATTTTTTAGTTTTCACTCAAATTTCCCTTAATAACCACTATAAAAAAAAATCAAATTTTGAAGGAAAATTTTAGTTGCCAAGAAATTTACATATAGGTATAAAAATGTTTTTTAAGAAGTTCTATGAAAAACAATTAGTTTAAACCGCGTTTTACAATGAAATCCAAGATTTTTTAGTTTTCGCTCAAATTTACCTTACTAACCACTATAAAAAAAATCAAATTTGGTAGGAAAAGTTTAATTGCCAAGAAATTTACATATAGGTATAAAAATGCTTTTTAAGAAGTTCTATGAAAAAAAATTAGTTAAAATTACTTGTTACAACGAAATACACTAATTTTTAGTTTTCAATCAAATTTCCCTCACAAACCACACTATAAAAAAAACAAATTTGGTAGGAAAATTTTGATCGTCAAAAAATTTACATACAGGTATGAAAATTCTTTTTAAGAGCGTCTATTAAAAACAATTAGTTGAAATCGCGTTTTACAAAGAAATACACGATTTTTTAGTTTTCGCTCAAATTTCCCTTACTAACAACTATAAAAAAAAATTTTGGAGGAAAATTATAATTGCTACAAAGTTTATATATAGGTTTAAAAAGTCTTTTTAAGAGGTTCTATGAAAAAAAATTAGTTAAAATTACTTTTTACAACGAAATACACGAATTTTTAGTTTTCGATCAAATTTACCTTACTAACCAATGTAAAAAAAATCAAATTTGGTAGGAAAATTTTAATTGTAAAAATATTTACATACAGGTATGAAAATGCTTTTTAAGAGCGTCTATGAAAAACAATTAGTTGAAATCGCGTTTTACAACGAAGTACACGATTTTTTAGTTTTCGCTCAAATTTCCCTTACTAACCACTATAAAAAAAATCAACTTTGGTAGGAAAAGTTTAATTGCCAAAACGTTTACATATAGGTATGAAAATACTTTTTAAGAGCGTCTATGAAAAACAATTAGTTGAAATCGCGTTTTACAACGAAATACACGGTTTTTTAGTTTTCGTTCAAATTTCTCATACTAACCACTATAAAAAAAATTCAAATTTGGAAGGAAAATTTTAGTTGCCAAAATATTTACATATAGGTATGAAAATGTTTTTTAAGAGGGTTATGAAAAACAATTAAATGAAATCGGGTTTTACAACGAAATACACGATTTTTTAGTTTTCGCTCAAATTTACCTTACTAACCGCTATAAAAAAAATCAACTTTGGTAGGAAATGTTTAATTGCCAAAAAAATTACATATTGGTATATAAATTCTTTTTAAGAAGATCTATGAATAAAAATTAGTTAAAATCGCGTTTTAAAACGAAATACACGATTTTTTAGTTTTCGCTCAAATTTACCTTACTAACAATTATAAAAAAAAATTGAATTTCGTAGGAAACTTTTAATTGCCAAAAGTATTACATATAGGTATGAAAATGCTTTTTAAGAGTGTCTATGAAAAACAATTAGTTAAAATCGCGTTTTACAACGAAATGTAGGATTTTTTACTTTTCGCTCAAATTTCGTTACTAACCACTATTAAAAAATCAACTTTGGTAGGAAAATTTTAATTGCCAAAAAATTTACATATAGGTATAAAAATCCATTTAAAGAAGTTCTATCAATAAATTAGTTAAAATCGCGTTTTACAACGTAATACACGATTTTTTAGTTTTCGCTCAAATTTCCCGTACTAACCAGTATAAAATAAATCAAATTTTGTAGGAAAGTTTTATTTGCCAAAAAATTTACATATAGGTATGAAAATGGTTTTTAAGAGGTTGTATGTAAAACAATTAGTTGAAATCGCATTTTACAATGAAATACACAATTTTTTAGTTTTCGCTCAAATTTCCCTTACTAACCACTATAAAAAAATCAACTTTGGTAGGAAATTTTAGTTGCCAAGAAATTTACATATAGGTATAAAAATGATTTTTAAGATGTTCTATGAAAAAAAATTGTTTAAACCGCGTTTTACAACGAAATACAAGATTTTTTAGTTTTCGCTCAAATTTACCTTACTAACCACTATAAAAAAAATCAACTTTGGTAGGAAAAGTTTAATTGCCAACAAATTTACATATAGGTATAAAAATGCTTTTTAAGAAGCTCTATGAAAAAAAATTAGTTAAAATTACTTTTTACAACGAAATACACGAATTTTTAGTTTTCGATCAAATTTACCTTACTAACCACTGTAAAAAAAATCAAATTTGGTCGGAAAATTTTAATTGTCAAAATATTTACATACAGGTATGAAAATGCTTTTTAAGAGCGTCTATGAAAAACAATTAGTTGAAATCGCGTTTTACAACGAAGTACACGATTTTTTTAGTTTTCGCTCAAATTTCCCTTACTAACCACTATAAAAAAAATCAACTTTGGTAGGAAAAGTTTAATTGCCAAAACGTTTACATATAGGTATGAAAATACTTTTTAAGAGCGTCTATGAAAAACAATTAGTTGAAATCGCGTTTTACAACGAAATACGCGGTTTTTTAGTTTTCGTTCAAATTTCTCATACTAACCACTATAAAAAAAAAAATCAAATTTGGAAGGAAACTTTTAGTTGCCAAAAAATTTCATATAGGTATGAAAATGTTTTTTAAGAGGGTTATGAAAAACAATTAATTGAAATCGGGTTTTACAACGAAATACACGATTTTTTAGTTTTCGCTCAAATTTACCTTACTAACCGCTATAAAAAAAATCAACTTTGGTAGGAAATGTTTAATTGCCAAAAAAATTACATATTGGTATATAAATTCTTTTTAAGAAGATCTATGATAAAAATTAGTTAAAATCGCGTTTTACAACGAAATACACGATTTTTTAGTTTTCGCTCAAATTTCCCTTACTAACAATTATAAAAAAAAATTGAATTTCGTAGGAAACTTTTAATTGCCAAAAGTATTACATATAGGTATGAAAATGCTTTTTAAGAGTGTCTATGAAAAACAATTAGTTAAAATCGCGTTTTACAACGAAATGTAGGATTTTTTACTTTTCGCTCAAATTTCGTTACTAACCACTATTAAAAAATCAACTTTGGTAGGAAAATTTTAATTGCCAAAAAATTTACGTATAGGTATCAAAATCCATTTAAAGAAGTTCTATCAATAAATTAGTTAAAATCGCGTTTTACAACGAAATACACGATTTTTTAGTTTTCGCTCAAATTTACCTTACTAACAATTATAAAAAAAAATTGAATTTCGTAGGAAACTTTTAATTGCCAAAAGTATTACATATTGGTATGAAAATGCTTTTTAAGAGTGTCTATGAAAAACAATTAGTTAAAATCACGTTTTACAACGAAATGTACGATTTTTTACTTTTCGCTCAAATTTCGTTACTAACCACTATTAAAAAATCAACTTTGGTAGGAAAATTTTAATTGCCAAAAAATTTACTTATAGGTATAAAAATCCATTTAAAGAAGTTCTATCAATAAATTAGTTGAAATCGCGTTTTACAACGAAGTACACGATTTTTTAGTTTTCGCTCAAATTTCCCTTACTAACCACTATAAAAAAAATCAACTTTGGTAGGAAAAGTTTAATTGCCAAAACGTTTACATATAGGTATGAAAATACTTTTTAAGAGCGTCTATGAAAAAAAATTTGTTGAAATCGCGTTTTACAACGAAATACGCGGTTTTTTAGTTTTCGTTCAAATTTCTCATACTAACCACTATAAAAAAAATCAAATTTGGAAGGAAAATTTTAGTTGCCAAAAAATTTACATATAGGTATGAAAATGTTTTTTAAGAGGGTTATGAAAAACAATTAGTTGAAATCGCGTTTTACAACGAAGTACACGATTTTTTTAGTTTTCGCTCAAATTTACCTTACTAACCACTATAAAAAAAATCAACTTTGGTAGGAAAAGTTTAATTGCCAAAACGTTTACATATAGGTATGAAAATACTTTTTAAGAGCGTCTATGAAAAACAATTAGTTGCAATCGCGTTTTACAACGAAATACGCGGTTTTTTAGTTTTCGTTCAAATTTCTCATACTAACCACTATAAAAAAAAATCAAATTTGGAAGGAAACTTTTAGTTGCCAAAAAATTTACATATAGGTATGAAAATGTTTTTTAAGAGGGTTATGAAAAACAATTAATTGAAATCGGGTTTTACAACGAAATACACGATTTTTTAGTTTTAGCTCAAATTTACCTTACTAACCGCTATAAAAAAAATCAACTTTGGTAGGAAATGTTTAATTGCCAAAAAAATTACATATTGGTATATAAATTCTTTTTAAGAAGATCTATGATAAAAATTAGTTAAAATCGCGTTTTACAACGAAATACACGATTTTTTAGTTTTCGCTCAAATTTCCCTTACTAACAATTATAAAAAAAAATTGAATTTCGTAGGAAACTTTTAATTGCCAAAAGTATTACATATAGGTATGAAAATGCTTTTTAAGAGTGTCTATGAAAAACAATTAGTTAAAATCGCGTTTTACAACGAAATGTAGGATTTTTTACTTTTCGCTCAAATTTCGTTACTAACCACTATTAAAAAATCAACTTTGGTAGGAAAATTTTAATTGCCAAAAAATTTACGTATAGGTATCAAAATCCATTTAAAGAAGTTCTATCAATAAATTAATTAAAATCGCGTTTTACAACGAAATACACGATTTTTTAGTTTTCGCTCAAATTTA
This sequence comes from Dipteronia sinensis, assembly GCA_033220585.1. NCBI lineage: Eukaryota > Viridiplantae > Streptophyta > Magnoliopsida > Sapindales > Sapindaceae > Dipteronia > Dipteronia sinensis. Next base: position 15,762 of record CM065638.1, on the reverse strand, counting down.
CCTTACTAACAATTATAAAAAAAAATTGAATTTCGTAGGAAACTTTTAATTGCCAAAAGTATTACATATAGGTATGAAAATGCTTTTTAAGAGTGTCTATGAAAAACAATTAGTTAAAATCACGTTTTACAACGAAATGTACGATTTTTTACTTTTCGCTCAAATTTCGTTACTAACCACTATTAAAAAATCAACTTTGGTAGGAAAATTTTAATTGCCAAAAAATTTACTTATAGGTATAAAAATCCATTTAAAGAAGTTCTATCAATAAATTAGTTGAAATCGCGTTTTACAACGAAGTACACGATTTTTTTAGTTTTCGCTCAAATTTCCCTTACTAACCACTATAAAAAAAATCAACTTTGGTAGGAAAAGTTTAATTGCCAAAACGTTTACATATAGGTATGAAAATACTTTTTAAGAGTGTCTATGAAAAACAATTAGTTGAAATCGCGTTTTACAACGAAATACACGGTTTTTTAGTTTTCGTTCAAATTTCTCATACTAACCACTATAAAAAAAAATCAAATTTGGAAGGAAAATTTTAGTTGCCAAAAAATTTACATATAGGTATGAAAATGTTTTTTAAGAGGGTTATGAAAAACAATTAGTTGAAATCGCGTTTTACAACGAAGTACACGATTTTTTTAGTTTTCGCTCAAATTTACCTTACTAACCACTATAAAAAAAATCAACTTTGGTAGGAAAAGTTTAATTGCCAAAACGTTTACATATAGGTATGAAAATACTTTTTAAGAGCGTCTATGAAAAACAATTAGTTGCAATCGCGTTTTACAACGAAATACGCGGTTTTTTAGTTTTCGTTCAAATTTCTCATACTAACCACTATAAAAAAAAATCAAATTTGGAAGGAAAATTTTAGTTGCCAAAAAATTTACATATAGGTATGAAAATGTTTTTTAAGAGGGTTATGAAAAACAATTAATTGAAATCGGGTTTTACAACGAAATACACGATTTTTTAGTTTTCGCTCAAATTTACCTTACTAACCGCTATAAAAAAAATCAACTTTGGTAGGAAATGTTTAATTGCCAAAAAAATTACATATTGGTATATAAATTCTTTTCAAGAAGATCTATGGATAAAAATAAGTTAAAATTGCGTTTTACAACAAAATACACGATTTTTTAGTTTTCGCTCAAATTTCCCGTACTAACCAGTATAAAATAAATCAAATTTTGTAGGAAAGTTTTATTTGCCAAAAAATTTACATATAGGTATGAAAACGGTTTTTAAGAGGTTGTATGTAAAACAATTAGTTGAAATCGCATTTTACAATGAAATACATAATTTTTTAGTTTTCGCTCAAATTTCCCTTACTAACCACTATAAAAAAATCAACTTTGGTAGGAAATTTTAGTTGCCAAGAAATTTACATATAGGTATAAAAATGCTTTTTAAGAAGTTCTATGAAAAAAAATTGTTTAAACCGCGTTTTACAACGAAATAGAAGATTTTTTAGTTTTCGCTCAAATTTACCTTACTAACCACTATAAAAAAAATCAACTTTGGTAGGAAAAGTTTAATTGCCAAGAAATTTACATATAGGTATAAAAATGCTTTTTAAGAAGCTCTATGAAAAAAAATTAGTTAAAATTACTTTTTACAACGAAATACACGAATTTTTAGTTTTCGATCAAATTTACCTTACTAACCACTGTAAAAAAATCAAATTTGGTCGGAAAATTTTAATTGTCAAAATATTTACATACAGGTATGAAAATGCTTTTTAAGAGCGTCTATGAAAAGCAATTAGTTGAAATCGCGTTTTACAACGAAGTACACGATTTTTTAGTTTTCGCTCAAATTTCCCTTACTAACCACTATAAAAAAAATCAACTTTGGTAGGAAAAGTTTAATTGCCAAAACGTTTACATATAGGTATGAAAATACTTTTTAAGAGCGTCTATGAAAAACAATTAGTTGAAATCGCGTTTTACAACGAAATACACGGTTTTTTATTTTTCGTTCAAATTTCTCATACTAACCACTATAAAAAAAATCAAATTTGGAAGGAAAATTTTAGTTGCCAAAAAATTTACATATAGGTATGAAAATGTTTTTTAAGAGGGTTATGAAAAACAATTAATTGAAATCGGGTTTTACAACAAAATACACGATTTTTTAGTTTTCGCTCAAATTTACCTTACTAACCGCTATAAAAAAAATCAACTTTGGTAGGAAATGTTTAATTGCCAAAAAAATTACATATTGGTATATAAATTCTTTTTAAGAAGATCTATGAATAAAAATTAGTTAAAATCGCGTTTTACAACGAAATACACGATTTTTTAGTTTTCGCTCAAATTTCCCTTACTAACAATTATAAAAAAAAAAATTGAATTTCGTAGGAAACTTTTAATTGCCAAAAGTATTACATATAGGTATGAAAATGCTTTTTAAGAGTGTCTATGAAAAACAATTAGTTAAAATCACGTTTTACAACGAAATGTAGGATTTTTTACTTTTCGCTCAAATTTCGTTACTAACCACTATTAAAAAATTCACTTTGGTAGGAAAATTTTAATTGCCAAAAAATTTACGTATAGGTATCAAAATCCATTTAAAGAAGTTCTATCAATATATTAGTTAAAATCGCGTTTTACAACGAAATACACGATTTTTTAGTTTTCGCTCAAATTTACCTTACTAACAATTATAAAAAAAAATTGAATTTCGTAGGAAACTTTTAATTGCCAAAAGTATTACATATAGGTATGAAAATGCTTTTTAAGAGTGTCTATGAAAAACAATTAGTTAAAATCACGTTTTACAACGAAATGTACGATTTTTTACTTTTCGCTCAAATTTCGTTACTAACCACTATTAAAAAATCAACTTTGGTAGGAAAATTTTAATTGCCAAAAAATTTACATATAGGTATAAAAATCCATTTAAAGAAGTTCTATCAATAAATTAGTTAAAATCGCGTTTTACAACGTAATACACGATTTTTTAGTTTTCGCTCAAATTTCCCGTACTAACCAGTATAAAATAAATCAAATTTTGTAGGAAAGTTTTATTTGCCAAAAAATTTACATATAGGTATGAAAATGGTTTTTAAGAGGTTGTATGTAAAACAATTAGTTGAAATCGCATTTTACAATGAAATACATAATTTTTTAGTTTTCGCTCAAATTTCCCTTACTAACCACTATAAAAAAATCAACTTTGGTAGGAAATTTTAGTTGCCAAGAAATTTACATATAGGTATAAAAATGCTTTTTAAGAAGTTCTATGAAAAAAAATTGTTTAAACCGCGTTTTACAACGAAATAGAAGATTTTTTAGTTTTCGCTCAAATTTACCTTACTAACCACTATAAAAAAAATCAACTTTGGTAGGAAAAGTTTAATTGCCAAGAAATTTACATATAGGTATAAAAATGCTTTTTAAGAAGCTCTATGAAAAAAAATTAGTTAAAATTACTTTTTACAACGAAATACACGAATTTTTAGTTTTCGATCAAATTTACCTTACTAACCACTGTAAAAAAAATCAAATTTGGTCGGAAAATTTTAATTGTCAAAATATTTACATACAGGTATGAAAATGCTTTTTAAGAGCGTCTATGAAAAGCAATTAGTTGAAATCGCGTTTTACAACGAAGTACACGATTTTTTAGTTTTCGCTCAAATTTCCCTTACTAACCACTATAAAAAAAATCAACTTTGGTAGGAAAAGTTTAATTGCCAAAACGTTTACATATAGGTATGAAAATACTTTTTAAGAGCGTCTATGAAAAACAATTAGTTGAAATCGCGTTTTACAACGAAATACACGGTTTTTTATTTTTCGTTCAAATTTCTCATACTAACCACTATAAAAAAAAAATCAAATTTGGAAGGAAAATTTTAGTTGCCAAAAAATTTACATATAGGTATGAAAATGTTTTTTAAGAGGGTTATGAAAAACAATTAATTGAAATCGGGTTTTACAACAAAATACACGATTTTTTAGTTTTCGCTCAAATTTACCTTACTAACCGCTATAAAAAAAAATCAACTTTGGTAGGAAATGTTTAATTGCCAAAAAAATTACATATTGGTATATAAATTCTTTTTAAGAAGATCTATGAATAAAAATTAGTTAAAATCGCGTTTTACAACGAAATACACGGTTTTTTAGTTTTCGCTCAAATTTCCCTTACTAACAATTATAAAAAAAAAAAATGAATTTCGTAGGAAACTTTTAATTGCCAAAAGTATTACATATAGGTATGAAAATGCTTTTTAAGAGTGTCTATGAAAAACAATTAGTTAAAATCGCGTTTTACAACGAAATGTAGGATTTTTTACTTTTCGCTCAAATTTCGTTACTAACCACTATTAAAAAATCAACTTTGGTAGGAAACTTTTAATTGCCAAAAAATTTACGTATAGGTATCAAAATCCATTTAAAGAAGTTCTATCAATAAATTAGTTAAAATCGCGTTTTACAACGAAATACACGATTTTTTAGTTTTCGCTCAAATTTACCTTACTAACAATTATAAAAAAAATTGAATTTCGTAGGAAACTTTTAATTGCCAAAAGTATTACATATAGGTATGAAAATGCTTTTTAAGAGTGTCTATGAAAAACAATTAGTTAAAATCACGTTTTACAACGAAATGTACGATTTTTTACTTTTCGCTCAAATTTCGTTACTAACCACTATTAAAAAATCAACTTTGGTAGGAAAATTTTAATTGCCAAAAAATTTACTTATAGGTATAAAAATCCATTTAAAGAAGTTCTATCAATAAATTAGTTGAAATCGCGTTTTACAACGAAGTACACGATTTTTTTAGTTTTCGCTCAAATTTCCCTTACTAACCACTATAAAAAAAATCAACTTTGGTAGGAAAAGTTTAATTGCCAAAACGTTTACATATAGGTATGAAAATACTTTTTAAGAGCGTCTATGAAAAACAATTAGTTGAAATCGCGTTTTACAACGAAATACGCGGTTTTTTAGTTTTCGTTCAAATTTCTCATACTAACCACTATAAAAAAAAATCAAATTTGGAAGGAAAATTTTAGTTGCCAAAAAATTTACATATAGGTATGAAAATGTTTTTTAAGAGGGTTATGAAAAACAATTAGTTGAAATCGCGTTTTACAACGAAGTACACGATTTTTTTAGTTTTCGCTCAAATTTACCTTACTAACCACTATAAAAAAAATCAACTTTGGTAGGAAAAGTTTAATTGCCAAAACGTTTACATATAGGTATGAAAATACTTTTTAAGAGCGTCTATGAAAAACAATTAGTTGAAATCGCGTTTTACAACGAAATACGCGGTTTTTTAGTTTTCGTTCAAATTTCTCATACTAACCACTATAAAAAAAAATCAAATTTGGAAGGAAAATTTTAGTTGCCAAAAAATTTACATATAGGTATGAAAATTTTTTTTAAGAGGGTTATGAAAAACAATTAATTGAAATCGGGTTTTACAACGAAATACACGATTTTTTAGTTTTCGCTCAAATTTACCTTACTAACCGCTATAAAAAAAATCAACTTTGGTAGGAAATGTTTAATTGCCAAAAATATTACATATTGGTATATAAATTCTTTTTAAGAAGATCTATGAATAAAAATTAGTTAAAATCGCGTTTTACAACGAAATACACGATTTTTTAGTTTTCGCTCAAATTTCCCTTACTAACAATTATAAAAAAAAATTGAATTTCGTAGGAAACTTTTAATTGCCAAAAGTATTACATATAGGTATGAAAATGCTTTTTAAGAGTGTCTATGAAAAACAATTAGTTAAAATCGCGTTTTACAACGAAATGTAGGATTTTTTACTTTTCGCTCAAATTTCGTTACTAACCACTATTAAAAAATCAACTTTGGTAGGAAAATTTTAATTGCCAAAAAATTTACGTATAGGTATCAAAATCCATTTAAAGAAGTTCTATCAATAAATTAGTTAAAATCGCGTTTTACAACGAAATACACGATTTTTAGTTTTCGCTCAAATTTACCTTACTAACAATTATAAAAAAAAATTGAATTTCGTAGGAAACTTTTAATTGCCAAAAGTATTACATATAGGTATGAAAATGCTTTTTAAGAGTGTCTATGAAAAACAATTAGTTAAAATCACGTTTTACAACGAAATGTACGATTTTTTACTTTTCGCTCAAATTTCGTTACTAACCACTATTAAAAAATCAACTTTGGTAGGAAAATTTTAATTGCCAAAAAATTTACTTATAGGTATAAAAATCCATTTAAAGAAGTTCTATCAATAAATTAGTTGAAATCGCGTTTTACAACGAAGTACACGATTTTTTTAGTTTTCGCTCAAATTTCCCTTACTAACCACTATAAAAAAAATCAACTTTGGTAGGAAAAGTTTAATTGCCAAAACGTTTACATATAGGTATGAAAATACTTTTTAAGAGCGTCTATGAAAAAAAATTTGTTGAAATCGCGTTTTACAACGAAATACGCGGTTTTTTAGTTTTCGTTCAAATTTCTCATACTAACCACTATAAAAAAAATCAAATTTGGAAGGAAAATTTTAGTTGCCAAAAAATTTACATATAGGTATGAAAATGTTTTTTAAGAGGGTTATGAAAAACAATTAGTTGAAATCGCATTTTACAACGAAGTACACGATTTTTTTAGTTTTCGCTCAAATTTACCTTACTAACCACTATAAAAAAAATCAACTTTGGTAGGAAAAGTTTAATTGCCAAAACGTTTACATATAGGTATGAAAATACTTTTTAAGAGCGTCTATGAAAAACAATTAGTTGAAATCGCATTTTACAACGAAATACGCGGTTTTTTAGTTTTCGTTCAAATTTCTCATACTAACCACTATAAAAAAAAATCAAATTTGGAAGGAAAATTTTAGTTGCCAAAAAATTTACATATAGGTATGAAAATTTTTTTTAAGAGGGTTATGAAAAACAATTAATTGAAATCGGGTTTTACAACGAAATACACGATTTTTTAGTTTTCGCTCAAATTTACCTTACTAACCGCTATAAAAAAAATCAACTTTGGTAGGAAATGTTTAATTGCCAAAAATATTACATATTGGTATATAAATTCTTTTTAAGAAGATCTATGAATAAAATTAGTTAAAATCGCGTTTTACAACGAAATACACGATTTTTTAGTTTTCGCTCAAATTTCCCTTACTAACAATTATAAAAAAAATTGAATTTCGTAGGAAACTTTTAATTGCCAAAAGTATTACATATAGGTATGAAAATGCTTTTTAAGAGTGTCTATGAAAAAAAATTAGTTAAAATCGCGTTTTACAACGAAATGTAGGATTTTTTACTTTTCGCTCAAATTTCGTTACTAACCACTATTAAAAAATCAACTTTGGTAGGAAAATTTTAATTGCCAAAAAATTTACGTATAGGTATCAAAATCCATTTAAAGAAGTTCTATCAATAAATTAGTTAAAATCGCGTTTTACAACGAAATACACGATTTTTTAGTTTTCGCTCAAATTTACCTTACTAACAATTATAAAAAAAAATTGAATTTCGTAGGAAACTTTTAATTGCCAAAAGTATTACATATAGGTATGAAAATGCTTTTTAAGAGTGTCTATGAAAAACAATTAGTTAAAATCACGTTTTACAACGAAATGTACGATTTTTTACTTTTCGCTCAAATTTCGTTACTAACCACTATTAAAAAATCAACTTTGGTAGGAAAATTTTAATTGCCAAAAAATTTACTTATAGGTATAAAAATCCATTTAAAGAAGTTCTATCAATAAATTAGTTGAAATCGCGTTTTACAACGAAGTACACGATTTTTTTAGTTTTCGCTCAAATTTCCCTTACTAACCACTATAAAAAAAATCAACTTTGGTAGGAAAAGTTTAATTGCCAAAACGTTTACATATAGGTATGAAAATACTTTTTAAGAGCGTCTATGAAAAACAATTAGTTGAAATCGCGTTTTACAACGAAATACGCGGTTTTTTTAGTTTTCGTTCAAATTTCTCATACTAACCACTATAAAAAAAAATCAAATTTGGAAGGAAAATTTTAGTTGCCAAAAAATTTACATATAGGTATGAAAATGTTTTTTAAGAGGGTTATGAAAAACAATTAGTTGAAATCGCGTTTTACAACGAAGTACACGATTTTTTTAGTTTTCGCTCAAATTTACCTTACTAACCACTATAAAAAAAATCAACTTTGGTAGGAAAAGTTTAATTGCCAAAACGTTTACATATAGGTATGAAAATACTTTTTAAGAGCGTCTATGAAAAACAATTAGTTGAAATCGCGTTTTACAACGAAATACGCGGTTTTTTAGTTTTCGTTCAAATTTCTCATACTAACCACTATAAAAAAAATCAAATTTGGAAGGAAAATTTTAGTTGCCAAAAAATTTACATATAGGTATGAAAATGTTTTTTAAGAGGGTTATGAAAAACAATTAGTTGAAATCGCGTTTTACAACGAAGTACACGATTTTTTTAGTTTTCGCTCAAATTTACCTTACTAACCACTATAAAAAAAATCAACTTTGGTAGGAAAAGTTTAATTGCCAAAACGTTTACATATAGGTATGAAAATACTTTTTAAGAGCGTCTATGAAAAACAATTAGTTGAAATCGCGTTTTACAACGAAATACGCGGTTTTTTAGTTTTCGTTCAAATTTCTCATACTAACCACTATAAAAAAAAATCAAATTTGGAAGGAAAATTTTAGTTGCCAAAAAATTTACATATAGGTATGAAAATGTTTTTTAAGAGGGTTATGAAAAACAATTAATTGAAATCGGGTTTTACAACGAAATACACGATTTTTTAGTTTTCGCTCAAATTTACCTTACTAACCGCTATAAAAAAATCAACTTTGGTAGGAAATGTTTAATTGCCAAAAAAATTACATATTGGTATATAAATTCTTTTTAAGAAGATCTATGAATAAAAATAAGTTAAAATCGCGTTTTACAACAAAATACACGATTTTTTAGTTTTTGCTCAAATTTCCCTTACAAATTAGTATAAAAAAAATCAAATTTTGTATAAAAGTTTTAATTGCCAAAAAATTTACATATAGGTATGAAATGGTTTTAAAGAGGTTCTATGAAAAACAATTAGTCGAAATCACGTTTTACAATGAAATACTCGATTTTTTAGTTTTCGCTCAAATTTCCCTTACTAACCACTATAAAAAAAATCAACTTTGGTAGGAAATTTTAGTTGCCAAGAAATTTACATATAGGTATAAAAATGATTTTTAAGAATTTCTATGAAAAAAAATTGTTTAAACCGCGTTTTACAACGAAATACAAGATTTTTTAGTTTTCGCTCAAATTTACCTTACTAACCACTATAAAAAAAATCAACTTTGGTAGGAAATGTTTAATTGCCAAGAAATTTACATATAGGTATAAAAATGCTTTTTAAGAAGCTCTATGAAAAAAAATTAGTTAAAATTACTTTTTACAACGAAATACACGAATTTTTAGTTTTCGATCAAAATTACCATACTAACCACAGTAAAAAAAATCAAATTTGGTAGGAAAATTTTAATTGTCAAAATATTTACATACAGGTATGAAAATGCTTTTTAAGAGCGTCTCTGAAAAACAATTTGTTGAAATCGCGTTTTACAATGAAATACACGATTTTTTAGTTTTCGCTCAAATTTCCCTTACTAACCACTATAAAAAAAATCAACTTTGGTAGGAAAAGTTTAATTGCCAAAACGTTTACATATAGGTATGAAAATACTTTTTAAGAGCGTCTATGAAAAACAATTAGTTGAAATCGGGTTTTACAACGAAATACACGGTTTTTTAGTTTTCGTTCAAATTTCTCATACTAACCACTAAAAAAAAAATCAAATTTGGAAGGAAAATTTTAGTTGCCAAAAAATTTACATATAGGTATGAAAACGTTTTTTAAGAGGGTTATGAAAAACAATTAATTGAAATCAGGTTTTACAACGAAATACACGATTTTTTAGTTTTCGCTCAAATTTACCTTACTAACCGCTATAAAAAAATCAACTTTGGTAGGAAATGTTTAATTGCCAAAAAAATTACATATTGGTATATAAATTCTTTTTAAGAAGATCTATGAATAAAAATTAGTTAAAATCGCGTTTTACAACGATATACACGGTTTTTTAATTTTCGTTCAAATTTCTCTTACTAACCACTATAAAAAAAATCAAATTTGGAAGGAAAATTTTAGTTGCCAAATAATTTACATATAGGTATGAAAATGTTTTTTAAGAGGGTTATGAAAAACAATTAATTGAAATCAGGTTTTACAACGAAATACACGATTTTTTAGTTTTCGCTCAAATTTACCTTACTAACCGCTATAAAAAAATCAACTTTGGTAGGAAATGTTTAATTGCCAAAAAAATTACATATTGGTATATAAATTCTTTTTAAGAAGATCTATGAATAAAAATAAGTTAAAATCACGTTTTACAACAAAATACACGATTTTTTAGTTTTCGCTCAAATTTCCCTTACAAATTAGTATAAAAAAAAATCAAATTTTGTATAAAAGTTTTAATTGCCAAAAAATTTACATATAGGTATGAAATGGTTTTAAAGAGGTTCTATGAAAAACAATTAGTCGAAATCACGTTTTACAACGAAATACTCGATTTTTTAGTTTTCGCTCACATTTCCCTTAGTATCCCCTATAAAAAAAAATCAAATTTGGTAGGAAAAGTTTATTTGCCAAAAAATTTACATATAGGTATAAAAAGGCTTTTTTAAGAAGTTCTATGAAAAAAATAGTTTAAACCCCGTTTTACAATGAAATACAAGATTTTTTAGTTTTCGTTTAAATTTACATTACTGACCACTATAAAAAAAATCAACTTTGGTTGGAAAAGTTTAATTGCCAAAAAATTTACATATAGGTTTAAAAATGCTTTTTAAGAAGTTCCATGAATAAAAATTAGTTAAAATCGTGTTTTACAATGAAGTACACGATTTTTTAGTTTTCGCTCAAATTTCCCTAACCAGTATAAAAAAATCAAATTTTGTAGGAAGGTTTTAATTGCCAAAAAATTTACATATAGGTATGAAAATAGTTTTTAAGAGGTTCTATGAAAAATAATTAGTCGAAATCACGTTTTACAACGAAATACATGATTTTTTAGTTTTCGCTCAAATTTCCCTTAGTATTCCCTATAAAAAAAATCAAATTTGGTAGGAAAAGTTTATTTGCCAAAACATTTACATATAGGTATAAAAATGCTTTTTTAAGAAGTTCTAGGAAAAAATATAGTTTAAACCGCGTTTTACAACGAAATACAAATTTTTTTAGTTTTCGTTCAAATTTACCTTACTAACCACTATAAAAAAAATAAACTTTGGTAGGAAAAGTTTAATTGCCAAAAAATTAACATATAGGTTTAAAAATGCTTTTTAAGATGTTCCATGAATAAAAATTAGTTAAAATCGTGTTTTACAATGAAATACACAATTTTTTAGTTTTCGCTCAAATTTCCCTTACTAACCAGTATAAAAAAAATCAAATTTTGTAGAAACGTTTTAATTGCCAAACAATTTACATATAGGTATGAAATTGGTTTTTAAGAAGTTCTATGAAAAACTATTAGTTGATATCGCGTTTTACAACGAAATACACGATTTTTTAGTTTTCGCTCAAATTTCCCTTACTAATCAGTATAAAAAAATCAAATTTTGTAGGAAAGTTTTAATTGCCAAAAAATTTACATATAGGTATGATAATGGTTTTGAAGAGATTCTATGAAAAAATATTAGTTGAAATCGCGTTTTACAAGGAAATACACTATTTTTTAGTTTTCGCTCAAATTTCCCTTACTATCCAGTATAAACAAAATCAAATTTTGTAGGAAAGTTTTAATTGCCAAACAATTTACATATAGGCATGAAAATGTTTTTTAAGAGCGTCTATGAAAAACAATTAGTTGAAATCGCGTTTTACAACTAAATACACGATTTTATAGTTTTCGCTCAAATTTCTCTTACTAGCAACTATAAAAAAAAGTCAAATTTGGTAGGAAAAGTTTATTTGCCAAAACAATTACAAATAGGTATAAAAATGCTTTTTAAGAAGTTCTATAAAAAACAATTAGTTGAAATCGCGTTTTACAACGAAATATACGATTTTTTAGTTTTCGCTCAAATTTCCCTTACTAGCCACTATAAAAAAAATCAAATTTTGAAGGAAAATTTTAGTTGCTAAAAAGTTTACACATAGGTATGAAAATCTTTTTTAAGAAGGTTATGAAAAACAATTAGTTTAAATCGCATTTTACAACGAAAAACACGATTTTTTAGTTTTCGCTCAAATTTTCCTTACTAACCACTATAAAACAATATCAAATTTTGACGGAAACTTTTAGTTGCCAAAAAATTTACATATAGGTATGGAAATTCTTTTTAAGAGCGTCTCTGAAAAACAATTAGTTGAAATCGCGTTTTACAACGAAATACACGATTTTTTAGTTTTCGCTCAAATTTCCCTCACTAGCAACTATAAAAAAATTAAATTTGGTAGGAAAAGTTTATTTGCAAAACAAATTACATATAGGTATAAAAATGCTTTTTAAGAAGTTCTATGAAAAAAAAATTAGTTTAAATCGCGTTTTACAACGTAATACACGATTTTTCAGTTTTCGCTCAAATTTCCCTTTACTAACCAGTATAAAAAAAATCAAATTTTGTAGGAAAGTTTTAATTGCCAAACAATTTACATATAGGTATGAAAATGGTTTTTAAGAGGTTCTATGAAATCAATTAGTTGAAATCGCGTTTTACAACGAAATACACGATTTTTTAGTTTTCGCTCAAATTTCCCTTACTAACCACTATAAAAAAATCAAAATTTGAAGGAAAACTTTAGTTGCAAAAAAGTTTACATACATGTATGAAAATGCTTTTTAAGAGGGTCTATGAAAAACAATTAGTTAAAACCGCGTTTTACAACGAAATACACGATTTTTTTAGTTTTCGCTCAAATTTCCCTTACTAACCACTATAAAAAAATCAAATTTTGTAGGAAAGTTTTAGTTGCCAAACAATTTACATATAGGTATGAAAATGGCTTTTTAAGAGGTTCTATGAAAAACAATTAGTTGAAATCGCGTTTTACAACGAAATACACGATTTTTTAGTTTTCGCTCAAATTTCCCTTACTAACCAGTATAAAAAAATCAAATTTTGTAGGAAAGTTTTAATTGCCAAACAATTTACATATAGGTATGAAAATGCTTTTTAAGAGGTTCTATGAAAAACAATTAGTTGAAATCGCGTTTTACAACGAAATACACGATTTTTTAGTTTTCGCTCAAATTTCCCCTACTAACCAGTATAAAAAAAATCAAATTTTGTAGGAAAGTTTTAATTGCCAAACAATTTACATATAGGTATGAAAATGGTTTTTAAGAGGTTCTATGAAAAACAATTAGTTGAAATCGCATTTTACAAGGAAATACACGATTTTTTAGTTTTCGCTCAAATTTCCCTTACTAACCAGTATAAAAAAATCAAATTTTGTAGGAAAGTTTTAATTGCCAAACAATTTACATATAGGTATGAAAATGGTTTTTAAGAGGTTCTATGAAAAACAATTAGTTGAAATCGCGTTTTACAAGGAAATACACGATTTTTTAGTTTTCGCTCAAATTTCCCTTACTAACCAGTATAAAAAAATCAAATTTTGTAGGAAAGTTTTAATTGCCAAACAATTTACATATAGGTATGAAAATGGTTTTTAAGAGGTTCTATGAAAAACAATTAGTTGAAATCGCGTTTTACAACGAAATACACGATTTTTTAGTTTTCGCTCAAATTTCCCTTACTAACTAGTATAAAAAAATCAAATTTTGTAGGAAAGTTTTAATTGCCAAACAATTTACATATAGGTATGAAAATGGTTTTTAAGAGGTTCTATGAAAAACAATTAGTTGAAATCGCGTTTTACAACGAAATACACGATTTTTTAGTTTTCGCTCAAATTTCCCTTACTAACCAGTATAAAAAAAATCAAATTTTGTAGGAAAGTTTTAATTGCCAAACAATTTACATATAGGTATGAAAATGGTTTTTAAGAGGTTCTATGAAAAACAATTAGTTGAAATCGCGTTTTACAACGAAATACACGATTTTTTAGTTTTCGCTCAAATTTCCCTTACTAACCAGTATAAAAAAATCAAATTTTGTAGGAAAGTTTTAATTGCCAAACAATTTACATATAGGTATGAAAATGGTTTTTAAGAGGTTCTATGAAAAACAATTAGTTGAAATCGCGTTTTACAACGAAATACACGATTTTTTAGTTTTCGCTCAAATTTCCCTTACTAACAGTATAAAAAAAAATCAAATTTTGTAGGAAAGTTTTAATTGCCAAACAATTTACATATAGGTATGAAAATGGTTTTTAAGAGGTTCTATGAAAAACAATTAGTTGAAATCGCGTTTTACAACGAAATACACGATTTTTTAGTTTTCGCTCAAATTTCCCTTACTAACCAGTATAAAAAAAATCAAATTTTGTAGGAAAGTTTTAATTGCCAAACAATTTACATATAGGTATGAAAATGGTTTTTAAGAGGTTCTATGAAAAACAATTAGTTGAAATCGCGTTTTACAACGAAATACACGATTTTTTAGTTTTCGCTCAAATTTCCCTTACTAACCAGTATAAAAAAAATCAAATTTTGTAGGAAAGTTTTAATTGCCAAACAATTTACATATAGGTATGAAAATGGTTTTTAAGAGGTTCTATGAAAAACAATAAGTTGAAATCGCGTTTTAAAACGAAATACACGATTTTTTAGTTTTCGCTCAAATTTCCCTTACTAACTAGTATAAAAAAAATCAAATTTTGTAGGAAAGTGTTAATTGCCAAACAATTTACATATAGGTATGAAAATGGTTTTTAAGAGGTTCTATGAAAAACAATTAGTTGAAATCGCGTTTTACAACGAAATACACGATTTTTTAGTTTTCGCTCAAATTTCCCTTACTAACCAGTATAAAAAAAATCAAATTTTGTAGGAAAGTTTTAATTGCCAAACAATTTACATATAGGTATGAAAATGGTTTTTAAGAGGTTCTATGAAAAACAATTAGTTGAAATCGCGTTTTACAACGAAATACACGATTTTTTAGTTTTCGCTCAAATTTCCCTTACTAACCAGCATAAAAAAAACCAAATTTTGTAGGAAAGTTTTAATTGCCAAACAATTTACATATAGGTATGAAAATGGTTTTTAAGAGGTTCTATGAAAAACAATTAGTTGAAATCGCGTTTTACAACGAAATACACGATTTTTTAGTTTTCACTCAAATTTCCCTTACTAACCAGCATAAAAAAAACCAAATTTTGTATGAAAGTTTTAATTGCCAAACAATTTACATATAGGTATGAAAATGGTTTTTAAGAGGTTCTATGAAAAACAATTAGTTGAAATCGCGTTTTACAAGGAAATACACGATTTTTTCGTTTTCACTCAAATTTCCCGTACAAACCAGCATAAAAAAAACCAAATTTTGTCGGAAAGTTTTAATTGCCAAAAAATTTACATATAGGTATGAAAATGGTTTTTAAGAGGTTCTATAAAAAATAATTAGTTGAAATCGCGTTTTACAACGTAATACACGGTTTTATAGTTTTCGCTCAAATTTCTCTTACTAACTAGTATAAAAAAATCAAATTTTGTAGGAAAGTTTTAATTGCCAAACAATTTACATATAGGTATGAAAATGGTTTTTAAAAGGTTCTATGAAAACAAC